>PVHY01022811.1:8085-21981 GCA_004024945.1 Uropsilus gracilis | reverse complement strand
CGTCTCAGACCCAATTTGGTCTCAGAAACAAGCACACGGGTCGGTGTTTGTGACAGTTTGCACATGACTCTCAACTTAAGACAGGCCCTAAACAGCCTGGAAGGAGGTGGCGTGGCTTCTGTGGCCCCCGCCTGGTCAGGAACAGGTTGCTCCCCTCACTCACAGGGAAGAGCTGCAGCATGTTGCAGACTCAAGATACAGTCTCCCCTTCCCAGCTGGGTCCGGGTGGCTGGGGCGGGAGCCCGCGGGAGAATGCCCACAGCTCTGTCCAAGGAGGCCCAGAGTGCCAGGCCGTGGAGGGCGTTCTGTGAGGCGATGGGGTAAAAGCAAACCTCTGCACTCCTCTGGATTAGCAGACAGGTACAAGCGGAGGTCTCGCCCAAAGGTGAAGCGTCTTAACCTGACTTCAGAAAAGCAGGACTCCTGCAGTTTCCCCTTCGACCTTTGGTGAAACAGCCCCCGGATGTGAGAGCCCACGGAGGACAGCCTGTGGGCAGGTTACCACAGCTGGGCATCTGCTCGTGACCCTTGGAAACCACCCGCTGCCTGAGGAGGCGCTGGCGCGCGCTCCCTCTCCGACCCGCGGAGACCACTTGGCAGCCTGGGCCCAGCTTCCTAGCGTTGCTGCTCCGGGAGGTAGATCCCGAGGGCCGGCAAGCGTGCAGGGAGCAGGGCGCCTCCGGGGGTCAGGCTTGTGGCGACCTTGGGGACGCCTTAGCTTCGCCGGCCGTCACAACCTCTGCGCCCCGGCGCTCTGCAGGCAGCTCCAGCGGGCCGCCCCCTCACTGCCTCGCGAGCCCCCCCGCTGTGCCGGCCCCGGGGGCCAGACGCCCGGCAGGGGGCGCCCTGGGCGCGCGCGGCCCCCGCCCACCCGAGCGGCTGCAGCGGCGGCGGGCGCGGTGCGGGCGGGCGCGGAGCGCGCGGGGAGGGCGCTGGGCGTGAGGAGCCGCCCTGCGCGCCGGCGGGGGCGCGTGGGGCGCTTGGGGCTCGGCCGGCCGGATCGCCCTCGGGCCCCGTGCCCAGCTGCCTGCTCCAGTGAGCGCCGCGCGGGGCGCCCCACAGCCCGGCTCCGGGAGGATGGCCATGGCCGGGGGCCGCCGGGGACTGGTGGCCCCGCAGAACACGTTTCTCGAGAACATCGTCCGGCGGTCCAACGGTAAGCTCGCCGCCCGGGAGGGGGCGGCAGCCAGGGCCCCCCAGCCTCCGTGGCCAACCCTCGCGGCGCCCGCGCCGGCCGCCCGCCGCCCGCCTCTGCTGCCAGCGCGGCGGCCTCCGGGCCCGGGAGCAGGCGCCTTGGGTCTGATGCCCCTCGAGGGAGGACACCCCGGGGCGCCTCTGGTGGCCGTCTCACACAGCCCCTGTCTCCTCTGCGGAGAGCGCGGCCGCGGAAGAGTGAAGTCTTGGGAAAGTGATGGGGACTAGGACTGCGGGGGATGCCCACCCTCTGGGAGGGCTCCCCCAGGCGCCCCTCCAGGACAGAGGGCTGTGGAGACTGGCGACCTGTCTGGCCTTATGGGGGGACATGGCTGCCTCGCTTGTCCCCCCTCCCCCCGTCCCCCAGTCCAGCAGCTGAAAAGTCCAAGGTGTGGGGCCGTGGGGACCCGAGGTTCGCAGCAGGCTACCTGTCTCCCTCATCACCAAACCACTGCCTACAACCCCAGGTTCAGCTCAAGCCCAGGAATGGTAGTTTTGGAATCAGGCAGGAAGTGAAGTGCACAGGTGCTGAGCTGGCCAGGTGGTTACAGGTACAAACCTGCCACAGTTCTCTGTCCCCGACCCAAGGCAGTATTTGCCTGGACCGCTTGCTCACTCATGGATCCTCAAACTCGCCGAGCTTGTCCGTCCACGTCACCCAGTAACCCGGCTCTCCCTTCTCTCCCTGTACTCTTAGTGGACAGGGAGAGTCCTGTCCATTGGTGGGCACTGGCTGTGAGTCCTGGGAGCAGGGATGGGGGGGTGCATTTCCAAGCCTTGGGGACCCACTGGGAAACTTCCGGTGAAGGTGCTGGGGGCCCAGGGGAGCCTGGCAACCTCAAGGGCAGCACGCACAGTTCCTGGACTGTTAGAGGACAGGGCTATTCCTTGGGAAACGGGACTTTTTCCATCAGGAGCACCTGGGGAAGTGGGCTTGGTGCCTGTGTGGCTGGTCCGGGTTCAGAACCCTAGGAGCTTGGGGTGGAAACTCCAAAGCTTCCTGCGTGGGCTTCTCACTTTGGGATCAGGAGAAGGGCATGAGAAGTCACTGTTCCTGAGGCATCCTCTCCAGTTAAAAAGTGATCACAGCTGTCTCACCACAAAGAGCGTATGGGCTAGGGTGCCGGCTCGGCACTCTCTGCACGCTCCTGTGCCAGGAGCTTCCTCCCGAACAGACTGGAGTTTTGGGGCTTTCACGGTGCCAGGCTCTCCCCAGTCCCACTAAAGGGCTTTCAGAGCAAGGTCACAGCCATTCCTAGGGTGCAGAGGGGTTATCATCCTCCACCAGCAGCCAGTTGGACTCCTCGGCCTTAAAAAAGCTGGAGGTTGTTCGTGGGTTTTTAGAGTGTGTCCCCGGCTCAGGAGCTGCTGTGCTGTGCTGGCCTCCAAAGGGCATGTGACAGTCTGGCACACGCACCATCCCCAGTGACAGCGCCTTGGTCACAAATACCAGGGACAGTCCCACCTTCGGATGAGAAGCTGGTGTCCCTCCATGACACACTCTTTGTTCTGTCGGTGGAGAGATGGTAGACCCTGGGGCCTTGGGGGACTGAGGGATCTGGGCCTGAGAAGAAACTCCTGGTCTGAGAGGGCAGGAGAGACCTGCTTTTGGAGCCAGAGGCTGGTCCCCTGAGCACACATTGGGTGTCAATAGAACAAATAGCTGGAGTATTTTTAGCACTTTAATCTCAGCACCAACTCCAAGAGCTTGACTTCAATTAACCACCCAACCAAACCACATCACCAACAAAAACGAAACATCTGGGGGGGGGGAGTTGGATGGAGTTTTAAAATGATCTGTTAGTTTCAGAGGATTCTGATCTTGAAATATGGCATGTATATTTTTTCGGGATCCCTTTCAAAATGTTTCCTGGACACGAATAGAAAATATCACAGTATCTACATGCGTTCTTTTATTTGACCATGATGGAAAAAAATCTATTTAAAAATATTGATTGTCCCATTCTAAAATCCACCAGCCTCTTATTGGACATCACGGCACTTAAATAGCATTTACCTTTAAATAGCAAGACTCTGTGCTCATTTGATTAGGTGCTGCTGCCAGGGCTCCCAGGCAATATTTTTATGCCCCTTTTACAGATCAGAAATCGAGTCTCAGAATATGAAGTGGCTCGGTGCAGTGGGCAGGCAGGTGGTGGGAGGGGAGGGAGAGGTTTTTCTTAGAGGGTGTCACTCATGCTTCCATCCTTGCTGTCCTTGCTTCCCCAGGCCTGACGCTCAGCCTGTGAATGGGTCTTATCACCTCTCAACCAGCTTCTCTTCTCAGGTGCAGCAAACAGGCTTGGTAGAGAAATCTCAATAGCTGGGGTTTGGAGTGTCCCGGAATCTTAGGTGCCCTTAGTCTGCCCCTCCTTGCCCGTCCTGGTATGGATGCACTGTCACAAGCCCCTGTTTGAGTATTTGTGCTAGCGCAGGCAAGACCCAGATGGCAGCCCACAATGGTACCATGCAGGGTGCTTCCTTGTGCTGAGTCTTTTCTCCAGAGAAGCAGAACTTCCCAGTGGAGAGTAAATAAAATGTTAGGACTAGAACAACATCCCTTGGCTTACAGCCAGGCTCCCACATGCAGACAGAGTCAAGGGGCAAAGAAGAGGTGACTTCCAGTTCAATGTGGGAGGAGTGGAGGTCTTCACCTGGGTCCTGATGTGGCTGATGGTCTGGTATCCTGTGCCCCCATCCTGTCTGTGCCTGCTATATTGCAGCACGTTCCTTTTCACACACATCACCTGTGATTCTCAAGTCAGCAGGTGGTGTGGGGGTCTCCATTTCAGAATTTCTGGGAGGGGGGATCCTTAGGTCAGTGAGTTTCTTGTGTAGTAAGAGGTAAAGCTGGCAAAGGTGGTGAGAGGTAGCTTGGTGACTGGCCTCCAGCTGTGACTTTTGTTCAGAGACATCTTGGTTGTGCTGATTGAACTGGGAGGCAGGGGTGGGCAGAGCAGGCACCCTACCCGGGAGCTCATCCTCACTGCTTTCTACCTAGCTGGGCCCCTGCCCCCGGCCTTCCTGGCTCACTGCCTGTGACACGTTGGTCAGGCCCCATGGGGTGGAAAGCTAGGCTGATGCCCCTGGTGCTTTCTGAGCTCCAGAGAAGGGGCTTTTTGGTCATCCGCATGTGGGTAGTGCTCTGTGGTCAGCAGAGTAGCCTGCCCAAGGCTCCATTCAAGTGGTTCCGGGTTGGCCTCCTGGCCACTCGGGCAGGAAGGCTGTTTCTCTCTGTGCTGATGGGTGGAAAGTGGTTCTAGAAAGTCCTTCGATAGCTGTGGGGATCTGTAGGCACTGTCATCGTGCACACTGAAGCACAAGGGAGACGTGTCTGAGGTAGGCCAGCAAAGCCCAGGGCCAGGAAACTGGGGAGAGCACCAGCAGGGGGCTGGTCCAGGCAGAGCCGGTGTCCAGTCAGTCAGAGGTCTGGTAGGAAGCGCAGATGCTGGCGCTGCATGCCCGTCAGTCAGCAGGATGGCGGCCCGTGCCTCAGGGCCGGCGTTTGTGCGTGTATAATTTACAGATTGCTCAATCAGCTGTGTTTTTGTATAGTGTTAAGTTGGTTCAGGTTGTTGATATAATTAGTTGGTGAACAGGAGGAGAGCCGCGGGGGATGGGGTGTCTCCTCTGAGGTGCCTAGCCGACAGTGTTTATAAAACAGAAAGCTGGTTGAACTCCATTGTTGCTCGGGGGGAAAGGATGATAATCGGGATTATTACCAGCTCAGCAGAGCTTGCTTTCCTTGTGATGTGCTCAAAGATAACCTTCAGCCCAGGTTCAGGGGCCTTTCTCTGAGAGAGTTGGAAAGTCATGAGGAGTGGGTGACTTGCCCAGGGGGTCTGTCACAGACTCAGCCTGTGAGTTTTCTGGAGTCCATCTGTTCAGTGAGCTCTCACAAACGAGCAGTTCAAGGGGCTGTGAGGGAGGGAGCCTTTGGGATGCCGGCTCTCTGGGGTCGCTGGGGCCTCCTTGAGACTGCGGCCCTTAGGTGGCCAGGTAGTCCTTGGCTTGTGGACAGTCAGTGCGAATCCTGCCATGCGTTTATGTGTTTAGATCTGCTTTTGATTTTTACCTTTTTCTAAGTGGCCACATCCTTGGTGAGAAATAAGAGCAGGGTCACAGAGCCTCAGGCCTGGAAAAACCCTCTTGCAGACCCCCTTCCCTGACCGAGTCCCCAGAGACCCCTCCATGTCCTTCCGCTTGATGGCTTGCTGCACAGGACTTGCCCCACAAGACTGTCCCGTCTCAGACGACTTCAGTTGTGACTTCCCCACCTTCTCTTCTCCCCTCCTCTCCTCCCACTTTTTTCCTTCTTGTTTTGCTCAGTCTTCCCCAAATCAGCTCCTTCACAATCTCTGCTCCTTCCAGGTTTGTCCTGTGGAATAGAGCTGACTTTCCCCCACCAACCCCCTCTCTCCCCCCCCTTTTATTTGGTAATTTGAAAGTCATTATCTTACCTTCTTTTTCTTTTCTTTTTCTTTTTTTTTTCAATGAAAAGAGCACATGGTGTGATCTTGTATGGCTCAACACTTTCTGTGTGGCAATAGGGAAGCTAATCAGCTTCCTTGAACCCCTAGATTCCCCACTCCCACCCGAGACTCCCCCCTCCTGTGGGGCCACGCTCTGCATTTTGGGATATCAGTTGTTTACTTGTCCTTCCCATCTTGCCACCTCCTGCTTTCCTGGTGCCATGGCCAGCTTTTCTCTGGGCTACCCAGTCTCGCCTTGGCTGGACATTGCTGTGGGCAGGATGGCTTCTCCTACCATGATGCCTTGTTGTGTGGCATCCCATGCCTGGTGGTGGCCTGTTCTGCTGTGGTGGTCATGCCCAGATTTACTATCAGTGCTTTCTCTGATAGCCTTGTCTTTGGGGGCCTGGGGCACCTGTTTCTTGTGGGCTGTTTCTTGTGATGCACGCGTGAGCTGTGCTGCATGCGGCCTCTGTCTCAGCTCCTGCTTTGACCAGCGGTCACTTGCATGCGGCCCGCTTTTGGTATCATTTCCTTTAATAATGACATCGTCCAGGCAATTTAACGATGAATAAAACAGGGTCATTTAGGGCTATGTTAGTAGTGAGCACATGACCGGCAAGAAATGAAAACAAAACTTGCTCCCGTCCCTTGGGAGACATCAGCTTCTAGAACGGGAAGACACGCATGGTTAGAATGATGTGCAAAGGGCACGTGCAAGCCCTCTCTCCTTTCTCTAGCTCTCTCGCTCTCTCTCCCCCCCCTCTCTCTCCTCTCTCCTCTCTCTCTCTCTCTCTCTCTCTGTGCATGTGTGTGTTTAAGAGCCTCATTTTCTTAAACTGAGAAGCAGTAAACCCTACAGGCTGGGATTATATAAGAATCCGAGCTGTAAGCTGGAAGGAGCTAGGAAGTGAATGCTTGTGTTTTTAGTGAAAGAAATAAAACAAAGTGAACAAAGGGCAGAGGTTTCATCGAGGCATCATGAGCACATGAGCATGAGAAGCAAAGCCTGGCTGAGGCTCCATGTCAGGGGCACAGGGCTGCCTGCATGCAGGACCCTGCGTAGAGACCGGAATTCTTTCCTGATGCAGCTTTGGTGAGGATGGTCTCTCTGAGGAATCCAGGAAACCTCCCCAAAGATATTGGGGGGTGGTGTTGCACCCTCTCAACCTTGGCTGTGTATTTCCCCATACCCAGAGTTATTCCTAGACTTTCTAGTGATTTCTTCTTTGATCAGCTTGGATTGGACTCTGAAAATCAACTTCAAGCACTTGCAGAAGGTGAGAAGCCTTGTTCTTTGCACATACTTGCCTCCCCCAGGGTTTCCTGGGGTACAGCCTCCCCTGGCCAGCGGTGCAGGAGGCTCATCTGCTTTTCAGTGCTGACAGAGGGGGGTCAGATGGGGCTGAGTCATCATGGGTGGGTCAAAGGGCAGCTCCCGGTCTCCCTGTTTCCACTTAGACCCCAGAGCTCTGTTTAGGACTGAAGGACGTGCAGTCTTCTGATTGGGCCTGAGGGTCTAGCTGACTAATACCCTGTGTGCTGCTTACCCTGGGATTCCCTGATGTGAACGAAAATGACGATGCTCTCCCTAAGTCCTGTGTTTCAGAAAACCAGTATTCTGTCATGATTGATGGATTAATGGAGAATCTCGAACTGTCCCCTCTTACAATGTGGACATTGGGGCTTCCTTGAGGAGAGATTCCCTCTGATCCTTGCCAGTGGCCATGTGACCCCCTGTGCTGGCCTGCCTGGGGCTGGACTCAGCATCTGGAAGAGGACCTTGATTGGCAATTTTTCCAATATCTTCCCTGTTTCCCTTTGATCACCACGAACAGTGAATTTGGAAAATTAGAACTTCACTGACGTGGCAAAGAAAATGGTGATAATTTGGGACCTGAGACTTTTTTTTTCCATCCAAATTAGAAGCCAGAGCTTCTATTTTCATTTTCTCTCATCTCTTTTGCTGTGTTTTCCCTCAGCACCATCAAGATGGAACTGCCTGGACTGCCGTGTCACCACCACTGACACTGTGCTTGGCTTCGGCCGACCTCTGGTGTGTCTTCTGCTTGTTTCCCAGGCGCCATTTTCTTTTCTTGATGATCTGGATGATTCAAATGGGTCTCTGCTCTCCAGCTCCTGACTGCCTTCAGACTGTGGGGCTGACCACTAGGGATGGGAGGGTGGTGGTAGAAAGTATTCTAGTTTCCTCCTTGTGAGGTTGGGGGTCAGAGGCTGATGGTTTCTTCTTCACTGAAGGCCACCTCCCTTGCTCTTGTTGGGTTTGGGTAAAGCTGAGGCCACCTGAGTTGCAGACTCTGAGGTGCACCCTCCTTGAGGTTTTGTGGTGCGTGCCTTCTCTCCTCTGTTCCCGGCTCAGGAACTGAATTCAAACTGCCGGCTGGAATTCTTTGCCCCAGCAGGAGAACTTACAGTCAAACTGGCAAATGCTATGTCACCCCAGTCATGTCACCAGCACATCCTTTCCTGTGCCCACTGCCTTTGTGACTTGTTCATTTTTAAAGTCCTCCTCTAATGGTCCGTTCCTGACTCTGACCTGTGGAGCCAGTTCCTTGTGCTCTGGATGAAGTCCATCCCTGACCTTTTGTCCATAGCAGTTTCCATCAGTGGGGTGAGCTTGTGTGGGGTGTACATCAGGCACACCCCTCATAGTGGAAAACACCTGTGTCCGGCCTGGAGTAGGCGGTCTGCACCTGTCCTGGCTTCCCATTCCTGCCTCTTTTCTTTTTTTCTCCTTCATAAGCAAGTCCAGAAAGACCATGAATAAGTCAGGAGTTTATCAGAGGGTGATAGTCACTGCTGCTAGTTGTCAGTATTGATGGTGATCATTGGCTATAATCTGATCCTGGATGATGAGTGGTCTCCCCTGGGTGGTGGTGCACCAGAGAGAGGTGTTGCATGCATCCTCTCCCCCAGTCTGCAGGGTGACTCTCACCTGAAAGCTGTCTCACCACCCCATTTTACAAACACAGAAACTGAGGTTTGAAGAGATGAAGAAAACCACCTTTGATTTATTCCTAGTAGCTGTTCTAGGAATGGACTAGGGATGCATATTCCTGGTGAATTGAAGCTTATCTGTGTTTTACCTAGTGAATTGAAGCTTATCTGTGTTTTACTAACTCCTGCAGACCATTCTGTTGAGGATGCAGTGGAAGATCAATCTTTCCAGAAGGTTCCAAATGTTTCTTGACTTATGGGATCAGTGCTAAACTGTGGTGATAGGATGGAGCAGCAGATGTCTGAGTGAGAGAACCTTTTCTTTATGAGTCTTCATGTTGCAATCTTTCTTGACATTGGGTCCCGAGAAATGGTTCATCAACTGAAAGTAGTTTAAGTTGAAAGTGCCTATAAATCCCTCATCTACTGAGTGTCACGGCTCAGCCTTCCCGACCTTCAGGTGTTCAGCCTGCAGTGGGGGTCTGAACCATTTACTGCAACATCTATGTAAAATAAAGTGTAGATTTTGGCCCATAATTTTCTGAATACTGTACTGAATGGGAGACCCAGGTGCCCTGATTCCAGACCAAAAGTTTTGCCAAGGGTGTGACTTTCACACCACCATAGAGTTGGAAGGCACAAGGTGAGCCATGACTTGTTGGGGGCCCGGTTGCCATCTGTCTGCTCACGTCCTGTTCTATCTTCGAGGGGTGCCTGCCTTTCAATGTTGTGAGTGATCTCAGGGACCAGCTGGGCCTGTGGCTCCCTGGCCTGGCCAGCTTCTGCTGGCATTGCAAAGGTGTGTTCCTTTCCATCCATTTATCTCCACCAGCCTTTATCTTCTAGAAATGGAGGGAGCTTGTGTCTGCAGGATTCCCTGCCCTGGGTACGTATTGTTGCTCTGGGTACGTATCTTTTGACTTTTCAGTCCATGTTCAAGAACAGGGACATATATGTGTGTGCTCAGTCTGCCGTTCTGAAATGAGCATGGATAGTGCTTTGGGGCAGTGGAGGTCCTGAAAATATATCGTTCTCCAGCAGATAAAACTCTGCTTGCCCTCTGCCCACCTGACCAGGCTGTGTGCTGGCCATGTCTCTATCCAACTTGTCTCTGTTATGATAAAATGATAATACCTTATAATGAGTTTGCTGCCCTTTATTTGAGGGGGGCATCTGGGGATTGGGGGCTACAGTCTCACAAACAGGGAAGCACAAGTGGAGGTTTCAGAGAAGAGCAAGCAGGCCTTTGAAGAGGCCAGGCCAGGAGCTGGTAGGTGTCCTCTGGGGCTAGGTAACCTTTAAGCTGAGCTGGAGTGTGATAGGCATTTTGGGTGGCTTGACAGTGAGGGGTGACCTAACAGTCACACTGTGAAGTGTGACTGAGGTAGGTTTTGACTGGGGAAGTAGGCTAGACTACCAGGCTACCCCGACTTTGCTGGTTCCACTGTACAATTGACAGCATCATTCTCTTCTTGCTTAAACTGCCTTTGCTCCCCCACTTCCCAGTCCTTGCCTCTGGTTTGTCCCTGGCACTACCTTCCTTGGGGGTTTCCCTCTTTCTCATGGGCTCAGCTCACACTGTCTCTACACTCTGAGCCCTCTCGCCTTCATCTATGACACACTCTGGCCCTGTTTCAGGGTGGTCCTTGCTGGTACGTCTGTTGGCCCATGACCCCGTCCTTGCCCTCCATCCTGCCCTCTCGCCTCTCCTTTCTCCATCCCAGTGTCGTCTGGCCTCATCTCTGCTGCCACTGTCTCTGTTGTCTGTCACTGTCCACATCTGTCTTCATCACTGTCTGTTTGTCATCTGTCCACCTGCCCGTTTGCTGTGTGAGATCATCTGCAGTCCCTGCCTCTGTCATCTTTACCCCTGTCTGTCTGTCTCTCCTGTTCTCTCCTTACTCATCAATGTATCTGTCTGAGCTCCTATTTCTTGACTTAGCAGAACATGCATGGCTGGAGGCGCTCAGTTTGGCTTTGTGGCCTGGAGTTGTGGAGAGAGTTGGTTGTCTCTGCCCTGATGGTGGGTGCTGGGCTGGTTGTCTGTCCTGGTCCCGTTGGCTTTGGGGTCTGGGGGTGGGTGGAGCCGTGTCATGCACACGGGAACAGATAAAGCTGGAGGAAGCCTGGTGTGGCTTTCAAGTGGGCATAACACAGATGTGTCCCCTGTCTGCCCAGCTGTTCTGGGTGAAGCAAAGTCTCAAGTATTTGTTGTGTTCAACTGAGCTCCAAGACCCTTCTACTCTCCCTGCTCTTTCCTATCCCCACCAAGCCGCTTCCCAAGGCAGCTTCACAGGGGAGGCAGATGTAAACCAAACACTAAAAACCCTTTTTTGTACCACTTAATACTTTTGTATTGCTTACTTTGAGTCGCTTTTTGTTTTTTGAGTTCTGGAAGGGAATTTTTATTCAATGTTTTGTTCCAAACACCTGGAAGAAATACAGAAATATTTTAAGAGTTATGATTTATTGCACCTCCCACCCCAGGACAGATAGTGGGGGTCTGTAAGGCAATGAGATCCATTGCATTCTAGAAAGTGTCTAAGAATACATGGAAAAATAGACTTATTTCCATCACTTACCATTGTTTACAGATGTCAGGTCATTTTGTTTTAACCTGGAACTAATATAGTGTTGTATGTTAATTATATTTCAGTTAAGAAAAGGAATTATGATGATTGTAAAATTAGAATAAAATGCCTGATTGGTAAATTGATTGCACCACTTTTTAGCAATCATATAAATTGATGTTTCTTAACAGAAATTCCGCATTATCACTGACCTCACTTATTAAGTAAAATCATAGTGGAATTGAAAAAAATCTATACTCCTAATGCAATTTCATACATGTTCTTACTTATCCCCGTCCCTGCTGCTCAGGAAGCCAGTTCGTCTCCTTACAATGTTTTAACGTCCTTAGACCTGCTGCTGAGAGGAGATGGAGGCCTGGTGTCTGCAGCAGGCACTCAGGGGTAACTGCCCAGTCAATGATGCTTGAGTTTGCTTTTGAAATTGAAATCTCTCTCCCCATTGTAATGTACTGACTTAATAAAAAATGTATTTGGTAGGATATTAAAATGAGAAGCAAAGCAAATAACGATTGCATCTCTTGGGAGTTCAGTTTGCAATGTGCAGGTTGGGTCCTTGAAATTTGGAAGAGTCATTCCCCTGGAATTTTCTTGTGGAAAAATGCAGCCAAGCTACAAAATGACTTTGATGATATTAAGATTTCATCTGTCATATTTAGGTGCATCCCACCGACCTCAGGCTTCATAGCTCAGCCATCCTCTCCTTAGTCTTGATAATAGTGATCTTTTTAAGTTTTAAAGAATGAATTCCTTGTCTGAATTTGCTTTAGGTCTAGGCTCACCGAGCTGATGCTTCCCGTCTTTCCAACTGCTTCTCTGCAGACCTTTCATCTCATCATTCATCTGATTGTTATTTACTTTCTGTTGCTTTAAAAGAAGGGAAAAATAATTTTCTTGGAACTTGCTTTTTGCATGAGCCTGGCCACCTTAGTAATCGATAGCACTGCAGGTGTCAGGGAGATGTGTTCGCTTTTAAGTGAGATATCTGGCGTTATTAGAGGCAGCTTGTGAAATATTTACTGCAGCCCTCTAAATAACCAGTGTTGGCAAGGAACAATGCGTCTGTGGGAACCGCTTGCCGAATGCAGCGTTGAGCTGTGTAATTGCCCAAGAGTGAGTCACTTTCCTAAGTCATTGCTTTAGTTAGTTTCTCCTTTGTTATTTGTGGTAATTATGATGAAAAGCAATTTTCCAATAATTTCTTTTTAGGATATCTCGGTTTTTTACTTTGTGCGCAAATGGTAGGCTTGGGGTTGGTCCTCTAGCTCCCGCTGCCTTGGTGCCTCTGATCCCTGCTTGGGCGGCTGCAGGCTTTTCACTCAGTAGGGCAGCCTTCTGAATTTTTAGAGGATGTTTTATTAGGTAAACCCAACCGGGGAAACCTAAATTCCAGAAAGTTGGAATTTAGGAAATCTTCAATTACTTGCTTACAGTCTCATGGCCAAGACCCTCAGGGGGTCAAGGGGCATCAGAGGGAAGCTGTAGACTCTGGCTAATTAGCATTGAAGATCCAGAGAGCTGGGGGCTGAGAGACCATGAATAAATCATGGCCAGGAAGTTGGTCGGACCTGTACATTTTACTGAGTAATGGAGGAGGGGCTTGATCAGTTCAGAAACCGTGAATTTTGAGGCAGACTTGTCTGTTTGGAGGTTACACAGACTCCCTGCAAAAGCTCATGTGTAGTATGTGTATATATGCATGCATGCATACATGTATGTATGTGCATGCATGTGTATAGTATGTTTATCTGCCTCTATATCTGTCCCTATAGCAACATCTGCATATCTCTACTTCTGTCTCTGTATCTTTAAGATCATAAACCTCACCTGAATTTTAAATATTCCAAAAGCATATATATAATATACAAAAAGCCTGCGTACCTGAGATTCATTCCCACCATAGGATCTCTTGACAATATGGCATGATTTTTTTATATTAATACCACACGCTCACCGTATGTCCAAACTCAAACAGTTTCACCACGCAGTAAAGCTCCACACATGTGTGCACCTGGTCTATGTGATGGGCACGTCCCACTGACATACACTGAGAAGGTGTTTCTGCTATTTTTAAAGTGCCCCAGGCGCTAGCCTGGAATCTGCAGACATGACATTTCCAGGTAGCAGGGCGGTGGCTCCTGGTGGTGATGGCTTGCAGGCTGCCAGGCGGTGTCTGGCTTACTCTGTAGCCAGACACTTAGAAAGTCACATTTTATTGCTGGAGAAGCAAGGAGATAAGTTTGTCCCAGTGAGACCCGTGGAGCTGAAACCACCCAGCACAGATCACCAGGTCCCACTGTCCCTAAAAGCGACTTCCTGTCTTTGCAGATGTGCTCAGGAGCCAAGGGTGACTGGGGAGGGGTCAGGGACAACCAGGGGGGGTCCTTGATTCTCATCCTGCCATTGGGTCTCATTGCTGACCAGGATCCTTGGACTTTTGTGGGTCCTCTTGGGACCTGACCTCACTGGGCAGCCTCAGTGTTGGTGTCCCCGTGTGGCAGCTGTGGCCTCACTGCACTCCCCCCACAGAAGCAGACATTTGCCAGCCTGGGGGGTCTGGCCCTCACTCCACTGCAATCCTAGGTCGAAGCAAATCACTGACCCCCTGGGTTCAAGGGGAGAGACTGAACCCACACTTGTGTGCAGGGAGAAGTTTATGGGAGGTTCCCAGTGTGACCTTAGCT
>PVHY01022810.1:0-21868 GCA_004024945.1 Uropsilus gracilis | reverse complement strand
AGTGTGATGTTTGCTTCATAGAATATGTTTGGCAGTTTCCCATCTTTCTCTATTTTTCGGAAAAATTTTAGTAGTGCAGGTGTTATTTCATTGTTGAATGTCAGGTAGAATTCATTTGTAAAGACATCTGGTCCTTCTTCTTTTTAGGTAGAGTTTTGATGACTGCTTCAATTCTGCTGCTTATGATTGGATTATTTAAATTCTGTATTTCTTCTTTGTTCAATTTTGGGTAGTTGTATTTTTCCAAGAATCTATCCATCTCCTCCAGGTTGTTGTATTTGTTTCCATATAGTTGTTCATAGTAATCTCTTATTATCCTTTGGATTTCTTTTGTATCTGTTGTAGTTTGTATCCTCTCTCTGTTGTAGTTTGTATCCTCTCTCATTTGTGATCCTGTTTATTTGAATTTTCTCTCTTCTTCCCTTTCTGAGCTTTGTAAGGGGTTTATCAAATTTATTTATTTATTTCAAAGAACCAGCTTTTGGTTTTGTTGATCTTCTGGATAGTCGTTTTGGTTTCCAGGTTATTTATTTCTTCTTTTATTTTTATTATTTCTTGTCTTCTTCTGGGTTTTGGATTTTTTGTTGCTTTTTTCTAACTTTTCGATTTGGGAGATAAGGTTATGTCTTTGGTTATTTTCTTGGTTTTTGATATGGGCCTGTATTGCTATGAACCTTCCTCTTAGGTATGTTTCTGCTCCATCCCAGACATTTTGGAATGCTGTTTCTTCTTTGTCATTTGTTTCAAAGTAGGTTTTAATTTCTTCTTTAATTTCTTCAATTACCCATTCTTCATTTAGTAACATGTTGTTCAGTCTCCAAATGTTGGATGCTCTTGCTTTCTTTTCATTGCTGATTTCTAGTTTGATGCCTTTATGATCTAAGAGAAATGTTGATATTATTTTAATCTTTGTGTATTTATTCAAGTTTGCCTTGTGGCCTAGTATGTGGTCAATTTTAGAGAATGATCCATGTGCAAATATTTGAGAAGAAGGTGTAATCTTTCCCTTGTGGGTGTAGTGTCCTGTAGATATTTAATAGATCCATTTTGTCTAGGTCTTCTTTTAAGGATTTTGTGTTCTTGTACAGCTTTTGTCCTTTTGATCTCTCCTTTGTTGAGAGTGGGGTGTTAAATTTCCTACTATATATGTATTTTCATCAATATTTGTTTTCAGTTCTCTTAGTAGCGGTCTTATGAATCTTGGTGCACCCTTATTTGGTGAGTATATGTTGATAATTGTTATGTCTTTTTGTTGGGTTGACCCCTTGAACCATTAGGTAGTGACCTTCTTATCCTTTGTCACTTTTTTTATTTTGAAATCTGCTTTGTCTTCTATAAGAATGGCTACCCTTGTCTTTTGGGGGGTCCCATTTGCTTGTAAAATTGTTTTCCATCCTTTCACCTTCAATCTGTGCTTATCTTTGGGGATCTGATGTGTTTCTGGAGGCAGCAGAATGTTGGGTTCTGTCTTTTAATCCAGTCTGCAACTCTGTGTCTTTTGACTGATTAGTCCATTGACATTTAGAGTAATTATTGATATTTGAGGTTCTGACATTGGGTTCCAGGTGGTCATTTGGGGTTCTGTTTTAGTTTCTTCTTCTTCTTCTTCCTGGTTATACGTTCTTTTCAATTCTTCTGTGGGTTTTAGTCTTAGGGCTTCTTGCAGAAGTTCTTGGAGTGGAGGTTAGGTGGTAGTAAATTTCTGGAGGCTTTGTTTGTCTGAGAAGGCTCTAATTTTTCCTTCATAAAGAAAGGACAGTTTTGCTGGATAGAGTATTCTTGGCTGGCACTTTTTGTCTTGGGGTGTATTAAGGATGTGGCCCCATTCTCTCCTTGCTTGATGAGTCTCTTCTGAGAAATCTGAAGTCAGTTTAATGGGTTTTCCTTTATAGGTTATCTATTTCCTATCTCTTGTTAATCTCATAATTTGTTCTTTAGCTTTGGGTCTTGAGAGTTTTACTATGATATGTCTTGCTGCGTTTTTTTTCTTTCATTAAAGTAGTTTGGTGTCTTTTTTGCTTCCTGTATGTCTATTTTCATTTCTTTCTTCAGATTTGGGAAATTCTCCTCCATTATTTCATTGAAAAGCCTTTCAGATCCTATGTCTTTCTCTTTTCCTTCTGGGATTCCAATTACTCTTATATTTGTTTTCTTTAGGGTATCTGACAGGTTTCAGATTTTTTCTTCTGTCTTCTTTGTTTTTCTCTCTCTTTTTCTTCTTCATCCTCTCTACTTCTGTGTTCTCAAGTGTGCTAATTCACTCTTCTATTTCTTCTAACCTGCTTTCCTGGCTTTTCCCTGCATTTTTGAGCTCTTCTATTCTCTTAGAAACTGTATCTCAATCAGCTTCTTATTTAGGGTTTCAATCTCATTCTTCTGTTCACAGATGATATTACTTATTTTGCTGCATTATTTTTATATTTTTCTACTTCTCTTAGCTCATTGAAAATCTTTGGCCTCTTGCTTTCCCTTTTTTCTCCATCTTCCCTTACCTCTCTTAATGCTTTTAAGAAATAGATTCTGAATTCTTTGTCTGACATTAATAGCATTTCTTCCATGTCCTCCATGTTGGTTTCTGAAGCTTTTTATCCTTTGGTGATGAGTTCTTCTTAGGGCTTGCTTGAGTATTTGTATTCTTCCTCCTTCCTGTGTTTTCCCTTCGGACTTGCTCTACATATTGATTCACTGCTGTTTTTTAATTAGATGGCATGGCGAAGCTGACCAAGTTGTGGTTATTTTGCCTCTGTGTCTTTGCTGCTGTGGTGGATATATCTTGTTTCTGTTAACTATTTTGGGGGACAAGTTCTTTTTCAGTCAGTGGATGTGGTGCATATATGTGGTTTTCTATTGTATTGTCTATCTTCTTTTTTTGTTCTTTCTCCTCTTTTAGATTGATGGGTTTTAAATGTTTTTTGGTGCCCCCAAGTGTGTGTCTTTATTTGGTGATGTGTCTAGGATTTGTTGTAGAAATCTTTTTGATTAGAGTGTCTTGACAGACTTGAGTAGTCAGTGTCCTTGGTTCCCTAGTATGCGCTGGTGCCACATGCGGCATCGGCGCTTCCGGGTCTCTGAGCTGTGAGCAGTTTATCCCACTTGCATTCCCAGCACTAAACCATAGTCTTTGGTAACCTCTGTCTGGACACTGGACCTTCCCTAGCCTGCAGGTTGGTTACCTGGGCAACAGGGGTGAGCCCTGAATGTGGGGCTCTGGGTCTCCAGGGTGAGCAGTCTCCATTTTGCTGCATTCTTTTTTATATTTTTCTACTTCTCCTCTTAGGTTGTTGAGTGCTTTTATCATGTTGTGTCTGAATTCTTTTTTCTTTTTCTTTTTTTTTTTTTTTTTTTTTTTTTTTTTTTTTTTTTTTTTTTTTTTTTTGAGGCTAGGTCTCACTATTTTTGCCCGTCGAACCACTGGCTCACGTTGCCTGGGGTACCACAGACTCAAGCAATCCCCAGCCTCAGCTTCCCAGGTAGCTGGGATTACAGGTGCACGCCACCACGCCCAGCTATTTTTTTGGAACTAGGCCTTGCTACAGGCCCCAGGCAGGACTCGAACCACAATCCCTAACCCTGGCTGCTTCATAGGCTGAAGCTTACAGGCATGAGCCACCATGCCCGGCCGTGTCTGAATTCCTTATCTGACATATAGGTCATTTCTTTTATGTCATCCTTGTTGGTTTCTGGAGATTGTTTGTCCTTTGGTGATAAATTGTGTCCCTTTGGGCCTACTTGAATATTTGTATTTTCTTCCTTCCCGTGTTTTCTCTTTGGGCTTGTTCTATGTATTGAGCAACCACTGCTGTGGTATTGGTTGGCATCTTGTCATCTACTAGGTTGTGGTTAGTTCTGCTTTTGTGTCTGGATTATTTCTTGTTTCTATTGGCTGATGGGGGGATAATGCTTTTCTGTGTCTGCACTGGTGCCACGCAGCAAAACCTGCCCTTCTGAGCTGTGGGGTCTGCCCTGTTATCCTGCAGATCCTCTCTGCATTCTGGTTTTCTTAGAGTCACTGGCTGCTAAACCTGAGTCTTTGTAGGAGACTCTAAATAGCTAGAGTCCTTTGAAATGCAAACCCAAATTCCAAGTTCCTACCTGCAGGCAGGGTTGTGGTTTCTTCTGTCTTGTGTTTAAGTTGTTATGGTGGTTAGTTTCTGGGCTTTCCTCTCCTGTATTTGAATTACTTTGCTAACATTCAACATTGAAAAAGTTTTCTTTTTGTGCTGTTAGTGGTTCTCAAGATTTGATTTTGTTTGTTATTTATATCTTCCCTATCTGCCCTGTTTTTGTTCTTGTGTGTCTCTGTATATGGTTGAGCATTTGTTCAGAGTCTTTATCAGTGCTGGCACCCTGCTAGCAGTGCTGGTGCTGAAGTGGCCCAGTGGTCCAATGTGGCCATGGGTAGAGGCACAGCATGCAGTCAAACAACTCAGCTACAGGCAGGGGAAACTGGATAGTTCCACTGGGGAATGGATCCTGGGGAAAGCGGTGTTAGAGGAGACATAGGGTGGGACCCCCCCAATGCCATCCATATTGTTATGAGACAATATTTTCCTTTTTTATACTTCAATAGTATTCAAAGACAAGATTTTCTTCTTTGTGTCTGAATAATATTCTCTGTGTATCTGTGTCAGCATTTTATTTTCATTATCCATTCATCTGCCACATTGCTTTCATGTCTTGGCTATTTCAAATAATTCTACAGTGAGCATGGCGTTATATATCTCATTTTTTCTAGTTAGTGTTATAATTTTCTCTGGATGGATACCCAGAAGTGCAATTGCTAAATCACATTGTAGTGCTAATTTTATTTTTTTGAGGGCCCTCTATACTGTTTTCTATAATAGCTATGCCAATTTATGTTCGTACCACCTGGACTATGAATGTAAAATTTTTCTAAGAAATAATTTTTGATGTCTCTGAAATTTCTTATGTCACCATTCCCTTGAGATTTTCTTAAAACTTAATATTTTCAACTGCACTATCACCCTCATTTTTAAGATTGTCCATGTTTCATCCTTTTCATCTGTCTTTGTTCAAGTTGCTATAGCAGAATTCCATAGGTCGTTTACTTTAGCCAATAAATGTTTATTCCTGACATTTCTGGAGGCTGGGATGTCCAAGGTCAAGGCAGCAGCACATCTGGTGAAGACCCTTTGTAGGTGGCTGGCTACTTCTGGCTGTGTCCTCACAAGTCAGAGAGCAGCAGTGACAGCAACTTCTTTGTTCTTAAAACCCCATCAGGGGAGTCCACCAATGTCCCACCTCCAAACACCATGATGTTGAGGGTTAGAGTTTCACCAAATAAATTTGGGGCACCACACCATCAAGTATATAACACCAGCCATCTGAGATCATAAGAGATGAGCTGAAGCCCTCACAACCTCCTCTTGATCATGTGATCAGGGGGCTATCCTGGCACCGGGAGCTTCATAAAGGTGATCTTGTCTCACCCTCACATCTCAGTGGGCATGATTATACTCCCTCCTGAACATACCAGTAGTGAAGTAAGGCTGCCAACTCACCAAGGTAACAGCTAGAAAGGAATTATGGGAGGAAGAACAGGCACCTCTAACAGCAGGTGAATTTTTATTTTAGTGAAATATTATTACTTTTGTAACTGAAGACAGTATGAATTGTGACATAGGAAGCAGAGTTACAGTTATCAGTGAGAGTTTCATAGAGAGAGAGAGTGAAGTTGAAGTAGATTCAGGGAGAATTCTCACTCTGGTCACCCCAGAACCTCCAGGAAATTCTAGTGGAGCTGAAGTGACTGACCCACAGTAGTCGGCCTTCCTGGCTCACCTAAGTGGGACCCTGAGACAACCCTGTTTTGAAGCCAATTCTGTTGACTATGGGTGAACTACACTATGTTCTGCAATGTTTCCTGTTGGAACCCTCTAGTCTGAAATCACCTGGATCAGATTGATGACATTCAGATGATGGTATTCAGTGGGGCTTCTTGGGCCCTCTCCAAAAGAATTCAGCAGACATTGCCATTCATCAGTGCAGGGCAAGTTTAAGGAAAAGAAAACAAGGTATGAGAGGTGCCTGTATAGAGACACAGGCAGTCAGAGAGCTGTATTTTGCCAGAATATGGGGTGTTCTTTGGGGAAATTATTATGAATGTTGCTGCCTGGGTTTCTGGTTGGTTTGATTCTCTGCAACTAATAACACTTTCTCTCCCCATTTTCTGGATGTAACCTTTTTCTGCCCCACTTCCAGAAAACTTCCATCCTAAATTCCACCCTTCCATCCTACTCTAAGGTCATCTATCAAGATCACCTCAGGATCTCTGCAGATCTCTGGCTCCATCCCACCCCTCTTATCAGGAGTTCAGGTGTCCATCTCATCCATGAAACATCCCTGGATAGTGAAATAAAAGGTGATGGCAGTTTTATGAACCCTCAGGTGAAAGTGGGCAAGAGAACTTGGATTGGAAAAGAGCAGTACTGAGCAAGAATGGGGCAAGTATATCTTTCCTCTTCCCTGAAAGGGCCTCAGCAGAGGCACCAGAGAGGTTAGGCCTCAGGAAAAGTCACCCAGAAATGAAAATATCTGGGTTAGAAATGTAACTCTTCAAAGAACATGAAGCCAGAGAACTGAGGCCTTGAGGCCCTCCAGAGACAAATATGTCATGGGTTCACCAGATTGGGTGTTGGGAGTACCCTCTCTGATGAGTCTGGGCCAGTCAAGGAAAACTTGTGCCATCAAGCCTGAGAGAACACACCTGGAAGCTTAACCAGGAGCTGAGTCTCAGTCCTTCAGGGAGAAATTCACCCCTTTCCTGCTCCTACTACTCTCTGTTCACTGGCAATTACACTTTTCTCTTCCATCCGATAAACAGAATTAATTCCCATCCCTGCCAAAGTTTAAGAGCTCAGAACTAAGCCAAAGTGTCAGTATCTCACTCTCTTTATGACTCTCAGAATCTGATCCTCTCTCATAGGAAAGCCAGAGAGACCCATAGGGAGACCCACCCCAAGAAACAGGGGTCTTTCAGTTTCAGAAAAAAAGACAGTCATTACACTTCCTAATCATTGGTCCTCGAAGCTGTATCCTCCTTCATTATGTGAACAACACAGCTGTAAACTGGGTGAAAGGAGTCATAGGAGAGAGCAGGTTAGCTGCCAGGAATTCTGAAACAAGGTCCTTTTGTTATGGTAAAATATACATTAGAATTTAGTTTCTGCATCATTTTAAGTGCACAGGTCAGTGATATTAAGTATATTCATATTGTTGTACAATTGAAGGTGCCCAAGTCAACACACCCACGTCCACCACACCCAAGAGTCTCAGAACTGGTTCCTCAAGAAGCAAGAATTTGAATATTTCTGTCTGAACAATGAAATCACTGAGGCTCCAGAAACTTCTGTTCTGCCAAAGGTCTTGCTCATCTCTAATCAAAAAAGATATCTCAAAGGTCAGGACCCTGCTGTTTCCTATTTGGAAGAACAATCAATGATCTTTTTATGTCCTAGAAGGATATAGTTGAGAGGAGAGGGTCTCATGCTGATTATCAGTGAACATGTTCTCGCTGTTCAAGAATGTCATCTTTATTCTCAGAACAAGGATGAGGTCACCCCTTCCTGTGTGTTGTACACAGTGCCCCCCTACAATTCCTTGATACTCTTGTCCTTAAAAGGATTAATCTCCCTGGTTATTCTTTAGAATTTGCAACCATGGAAATTCTTTACATGTATGCTATTGAATTTTGCCTTTTCCTGATGTAGGCTTGTTCATCTCTCTGGTCTTAGAAGAACCTAAATGGGGTGGGAAAATTTCCCAAGTCCTGATAGAACCATCATCACCATCCATCTCCAGAGATCTTTGCATCTTGTTTAGCTGTACTGTGCACTCATTAAACAATACCTCCCCACTATTCACTCCCCTCAACCCCTGGAAACTACCATTCTGCTTTCTGCCTCTGTGATTTTGATTGCTCTCAGTATCTCACATAAGTCAAATCATAAGATATTTGTCTCTGTGACTGGCTATTTCACACAGCATAATGGTCTTGAATTCACCCATGTTATTGCAAGTGCCAACATTTCTTTACTTTTTAATACTGAATATACCCCATTCTAGGAACATACCACATTTTACTTATTCATTCACCTGTTGATGGATACTTGGGTTGCTTTCACAATTTAACTAACGCAAATGATTTAAGTTTCAAGCAGAAAACTTCAGAGGTAGTGTCAGAAAATATTTTCATATGTGATTGCGTCAGAGGCTGCCAGCTGAGACCAGACTGGACTCATGCTGTGAAATGAGGAATACTTCATTTCACTATCTTATCTGGCTTCAGAACACTGAAAACTGGCATGATGAATGTCCAGAGAGCGGACAGCAGCTTCTCCATTCCTCTAATGTTTACCTTAAAAAAATATCCCTTGGGTGTTACCAACAAATTTATGGGTAAATCCCCTGTCTACCATTATCTCACGGGAACTAATGTTTTGCCCAATTTTATTGTACCTTAGCCACTAGTCTTCCCCTAGTTAAGTGTTTGTAAAACATTCTCTTGGCCACCTTTTTCCCCTTGCTTAAAACATATAAAAGGCCTAGTAATTTACCTTAAAGTTACTACCAAACACGCTTCTGATAGCCCACAGCCTTTGACTGCGTCAGTCTCTCTCATTTGTCCTTTCTCACACTCTGCGCCTGGCTCTTTACATAGTTGGGATAGAAAGGATTTTCAGAAACAGAATATCCACCCAGCCCAAACTTAAGGCAATAAATTACATAGTAAATTCACCCAAGAACAATATATAAAGGTGTTCCATGCTCTGGCAAAATACAGATCTTGTCTTAGGAATGCCTGCCTGCATCCCATTGGCAATGAATATTGGTTCCAATTTCTTTACAAACTTGCCAACACTTGTTATATTGTTCATAAAAGCCAGTCAAATGAAAGATGAGGTCAAATTTCATTGTAGTTTTGATTTGCATTTTCCTGATGGCTAGAAAGGCTGAGGATTTTTTTCTTTTGAATATTGGTTACTTGTAAACTGTGGAGAAAAGTCTACTTATTTTTATACATATTGCTTGTGTTTTTGATATTAGAAGCAGTCCAGATATTAATATTTTATTAGGTAAGTGATTTGCAAATATATTCTCCCATTCTGTGGGCTACTTTTTACTCCTTTAATTTGTCATTTGAAGTATAGACTTTTTTGATGAACATAATTTTTAAATTGTCAGGTATCCTAGTCTATCATTTCTTCTGTTGCCTTTGCCTTTGGTTCACATACAAGAAACCACTACCAAACAAATGGCATGTTTTCATCTGAAACCTGTATACTTTTAGATCATACATTTAGATTTTTGATCCAGTTTGACTTAAATTTTGTACATTGTGTTAGATCAGGGTCCAGTGCAACTGGAACCATGAAGCTCTTTTTTCTTTTTCCCTCAGAAAAACCCAAGAACCACGGAGGGAGGCTTTCTCCAAAGGCAGAGAGGGGTGAATGAACATAATTTTTATTCCTTAACTCTAACACACCCGTCCCTGGCATGCATGACTGTTCTGTTCAGCTTCTCAATATTCATTAGCATCTGAGCCCTGCCCTGTGCCTGTTCAGACAGGAAGCCCTTAAGCAGCAGGCTCAGTTACCCTGAGGCCCAGGTGTTCCTTAATGTCCATTCTCCTTCACATCCTCACTATTGAGACTTAGTTTCTACAAGGGGCCTCCTGTCTTCCTTCTGCTCCCCCACCCCTCTGCTACTGGGAAGGAGCCTAAACCCCACCTGTTTGCTCAAGTCCCCCAAGCCCTTTCCAGCCACCAGCACGGGGGTGAAAGCCAGAACCCTGGCCCTGCAGCTCTGTGGATGACTCCTGCATAGTGAACAGAGGTCCCCTTTCTTGTTTCCAAACCCAATTCTATAGGATATATTCTCTGTGTTCTACCCATACTCCCCCCAATCCTTAAGGGGGTGACCGTTCTTGCTAAAGCCATGCGAAGCATCTTTGGTTTCCATAATTCAGTAAGCTACCTTTCACCTCAGTGTCCAACTTTAGAAAAGAGACACACAGAACCCAACCATGGCTTCCTGTCCTTTCCCATATCTTAACACAGCTGGAGCTGAGCCTGCCCTCCTTGGGTTTATAAGTGTAATCTTGTGCATCTTCACAACCAGTGAGAGTGGCTAAGTTGGGTAAAGTCTGCTACTGGAGCTTCTTAGATTTTATCTGGAGAAAGTACAGTGAAAGGGGCAGGAGAGAAACATGAATAATGGAATTTACGGGTTCTAGTCACCAGCAGTCAGGGCCATCAACACCTCCTCCCGAATTTCTCTCCATGGTGCTGCTGCCTCCCAGCATTCAGATTGGGCACAGAGGAGGGCTGAGGTGACCTGGCACATAAATCCCAGGTAGAGCTGGAGGAGTATATGTCAGTGTTGGAAAGGGAAACAGAATGAATCACTCTGCATAAACTTGCTTCTGAGAAGAGGCTATTCCCAAGTCCTGCTAACTTCAGCTTAATAAAAACATGTATTTTTCTTCAAACTACACCTCCTCCCAATTCCAGATAGGACTTCCTCTTATTTATACACCAACCAGTCAATGATTCTTTGCTGCAGCAGCCCCAAAAGATAAGGCAGGGAGGCAGGAAGCTGCCTAGTAATCCAGTCTCTGTCCTACCAGGTACCTGTGCTCCGAAAGGCAGGGCTAACAGGGCAGAGAATCTCAGTCTTAGCATCTGTTCTCTCATCTTGCTTCCACTTAACATCTGATGCTCTGTAAGTTACACAGAGGGGCCCTCAGTGCTCCCAAGGACTTGCTTAGCAAGTCTGGTGCTGGTGCCACAGACCTAACAGTTATTCAGAGGAGGCATCAACTATGCTGAGAGAATAATACCAAGTGCAGGGAAGGCTTCCAAAAAATATGATCCTATCTAAGCTCTAGAGTCAATTATTTAACTGGAAAAATATATAGCATCCAGCAGGATGTAAGCAAGAGCTATGAGACAAGCCCCAGGGCAGGGAAGATGGCCAAGGACCAGGCTCATCTTAAGTTTCCAGGGCATGGGACAGAGGGGAGGTTTATAGACTGACTATAAACCATGCAAGAGAACATCTATTGCCTCTTTCTGGGGGTGCTGAACCCCTTTTTCCACTGCTGCTGCCACTGCTGCTATTGCTACTACAGAAGATGCTGGGAAGCACTTGTCGTGAGTGTCCATGGGTTGCCCCAAGGGTCTAGGTGAACTCTCCAGAATCCCCACTGGGGTCCTGCTCCTAGTTTCTCTTCCTGGGCTGGTGGGCACCAAGGACCCATAGGGAGCAAGACAGCTGAGAGAAGGTTAGCATGAGAGATAAGGAGATAGAGAAAAAGGGGAGAAAGGCAAGGGGGTAGGAAGGAGGTGAACCAGACAAAAAGTCTCTCCAGAGGAAGGAGGGTACTGGGGACCCAGGCTAAGGTAGGGGTAGGTGAGAGCAGTACAGGTTTGAGCAGGTATTCCCTTGTCCACCTTGTGCTATTCCTACTACCTCCCTTAGTGACCCCCAACCCTCGCCTCTTCTACATCTCTCTACTCTACCCCCTTATTCTCTACTGACCTCCCCCATGCACATGACATACACCCTCACCCTGTCTCCACTCAATCTCTGCCCCATCTACTCCTCACATATTCTCTTTTGATGTGTTGAGACTCCTCCTTGCCTGGTTCTGCCTCCTGCTTGTGAGGGTGGGGAGGGGTGACGGACTTATAAATGCTCAGTATTAGGCCAATGAGACCCTGAGTGAGGAAAACAGTTCAGCCCTGGGCTTGAGTTTGGGTGACTTGCTGAACTGATTGAGCTCCTCAGACTTGGTGGACAGTCTGGCAACTGTCACATCTTGGTCATTCTTGAGTTTCCAGAAAGACAAGTTAAGCAAAAGAATAGGAGAAAATGCCACAGGCCTCCAAGTTCTCTACTATCTGCTTTTGATTCCAGGATAATCTCTCTATGATGCCTTCTTAGTCCTCCTTGATCAAGGCCCTAACAAGTCAGAGAGAGCTAGTCACTTCCCATCCTCTTCAGCTACATTCCTTCACGCTGTTGCCATCTCTGGTCAACCCATGCTTCCCACATGCTTTCTCATCCCCCCCATAGACCTCCATAGCCATACATACATACCCCTCATGAGCCACACTTCTCCCACACCCCACCCAACTCATAGTCTTCATACACTCTGCTCTCCCATGCCCTTCAAGTATATATGTCCCCATCGTGTCTCACTCACATTTCTTACACACATACAGCCCTTACAAAGTCTTCCCATCAAAAAGTCTCACACTCCCTTCACCACCACACACTCTGGCACACACATACACACAGTCTTTCTCTGTGTGCTCCATGGACTGCCACCTCCACACTCCCCTCTCTAAAAGGGCACCTGCACACTCCCTCACCCTCCATATGTGTGCCTTAGCCTCTACATCCAGTCTTTAAACACACCCTTTCAACACCAAGCTCTACGAAATCCTTCCACAGAAAAGAGCTCAATGAAACTACAATGCAATCTCCAGAAACATCACTCTCACATACATCTCCCTATCACACGTCCTCATCCACTCTGGGTCCAATGCACCAATGCCCTCATTCTGCATGCACATAAGGCACACGTGCCCTTCTAACCCACATGTTTCTGTCCAGATTCCCAGGCCACTGTCTTTCAAGATTTTTCTGGCAAACACTACACATATATACCCATATAACCAGATCTCCAGAGGACTCACACAACTTAGACTTGACTCCACCACCAGCTCCAACAAACTTCCCAGCAGCCCCTCACTTCCTCACACTCAAACAAATTAATGTATCACTGATACAGGCACTCTCTTCTCCTTTGACTTTGGCTTACATGGGCTTTTCTCTCTCTCTCTCTCTATTATACATACACACACACACACACACATGCACACTGTCCCACTCCCCCCTCAAGACATGACCCTTCATGGCCTGTGTGGCCCCATCTTAGGTAACTCTGCAGTGAGGCTGGCACTGGAGCTCTGCCTCAGAATTCACTATATATTTGCCTGGAACCTACTGGTAACAGTTTCGTCTCGTTATTGATGTTCCAGTCCTGTCACAAGTATGCTCTGAATACCAGTCTCCCAAAAGTAAAAACTGCCCTGACCCCACCCTAAAAATGAGTCATGGCCACATCTTTCAGCTGCCTCCTTCCAAGAACTGCACTCAGCCAAAAGCCCTAGCCTGACTCAGGAGCAGAGCACTGGACACCTTGTCATGTTCCCCACCTGCATACAGCCCTGCTGAAGGCCTCCTCATACCCATGAGTTCAGAGAGCCATGGTGAACCCCCTGCCTCAGTGATCTCACATCTCTGGGACAAGTAGACACGTATTACAAAGAATATGATGGGCAGTACAAAGAGTGATGCTTTCTCTGCAGGCTCAGGAAGGAGAGTGCCCAGGAAAGATGATTTATTCTCCTGGAGAGGAGAGGGAAAGTTAACAAGTTTTTGTGTTGAGTTGTGTTGAGTTTCCTCCCCATCAAATGGGAAGAAAGGCATTTCCCAGAAGAGAGTACTCTCGCAAAAGGTCTGGGGACATGATGGGGTGAGCCATCAGATCAGGGTGGGGACATCTGGATTACTGGGTATTATTTGGGGGAGGTGTTCTCACAGTGGGAAACCATCAGGGACAGGAAGGCCATGTGGGAAATCCCTGCCTCCTTGGCTGAGTGCCCAGAGGAAAGTTTCATCTCTCATGTGCTCTGGGCTCCCACCTAGACAGCCCCCTGAGAATGCTCCTGGGCCTCTATAAACCCAATTTCTCTGACACAACCCCAAGGAAACCCTTTTAAAATAGATAAAATTTAGGCCGGGCACGGTGGCTCGTGCTTGTAAGCTTCAGCCTATGAAGCGGCCGGGGCTAGGGATCGTGGTTCGAGTCCCGCCTGGGGCCCATAGCGAGACCTAGTTCCAAAAAAAAAAAAATAGCTGGGCGTGTTGGTGTTCGCCTGTAATCCCAGCTACCTGGGAAGCTGAGGCTGGGGATTGCTTGAGTCTGTGGTACCCCGGGCAACAAGAGCCTGCGGTTCCATGGGCAAAAATAGCAAGATCTAGTCTCAAAAAAAAAAATAGATAAAATATCTCCCATCTGTCCTTTCTCCTCCCTTCTCCACTCACCATTCTCTCCTCAGCTCAGAGAACATTCCACACTTAATGCAGAGGGTCAGTGGGGTCCTCCATCCTTTGAGGTTTACATAAAACTGGATTCCAGTACTGATTGATTATCAGTGATCAGACCAAGAAGGGCTTTACCTCCAGTGTCAGAATCTTCAGAAAGGAGCTGATTTGATTTTAGCAGTGGTTGACGGTCAGCAGTTAGTGTCATGTACGCTTTTCCTTGTCTGTGATTGAGACAAATCCACAGTTGTTCAATATTTCCATTTTCCAAAGACTAACTATTATAACGTGGGATGATCAGAACCTCCACTTTATGTCTGGTTGTAGCTGATGCCCTGCTGATGCCCTGCTGATGCCCTGCTGATGCCCTGCTGATGCCCTGCTGATGCCTAGTTTCTCTGAAACTACTGGATTGTTATCTGGTCTCTTCTCCCTTCAAGTTTCTGGTGAACCTGAACTCTTGTCCTCACCTGTGTTTCCCTGAACCAAACTGGTCCCTCCTCTAAACTCCTTTTCGCTCCACAAATATAACATTGATAATTCATGTCACACCCATTTCCTTGAAAAAAGTAAAGAAAAGAAAAGAAAAACTGGTACCAGTGTGGGTGTATGCAGCCAGACTAGCAGTTAAAAGGTGCTGACATGAGTGAAAAATCTAATTTTAGATGCACTAACTCTCCACTTCTTTTTTGGACTAGAAACAAAATATCCATGATGACACCCCTCATTTATTTCTGAAGCCTGGTTCTCTCCCTCACCCTCTCCAGCCTGGATATCACAGCCTATCCTGTTGATCGCTCTGTATGCACCTGCTTCCAACATTTGTTGACAATACAGCAAACAGTGATTTCACCTTGAGTCCAGGTCAAATCAAGTCTCTCTCACCAGGAAGACTCTTCCTTTGAAGGCTCTGCTGATTAGGCCCCCCACCAAGTACCATAGCCCAGGCTTAAAATCACCTGTGCTGTGGAATCTAATCTAATCCTCACCCTCAGGTCTTCCCTACAAACAAGGGAAAGGAAACAATCAGCCAGTCATCAGGTTCACTAGATCACTGCCCAAGAAGTCCCATGGGGAAGGGACAATGGTGGGAACTGCCTATCTTCACCAACTGACCGCCAGAGAGAATCTACCAGGAAAGCATCCCACTGCTCATGTTCAGCCATCCCTCATCCAAGTTCATTTACCAGTCAGCTCCACCATTTTCCCCAACATCCCTAAGAATTCCCAGGTCATTATTTGCAGTCGTCTTTTAAGATAGTGATGCTGTAATAATTAATTGCTGTGTATTGTGCAAACAGAAATGCCTTTGTAGTTACATGATTCATCAGTTATGCTTGTGCCACCTGGTGATTAGTGTTCTGATATTCTTAATACTTTTTTCTTAACTTCAAGTATATTTGTATATTTTCATTAAAAGGAAAATGGGAGTTTTAGATTAAGTTGAAGTCTCCTTTGTTGCCTCATTATATTCCACTCTTTCCCAGCTCAAGTTGCTGGAGTTTGGTGGGTAGCATGCCCGTCTACTTGACACATTTCCATAGAAACATCTGTATAATATCCTAAGACAGGATAATAGTTCTGTGATTAAGTTATAAAATGATCACTGTAGATATTCTGCAACTTGCTTTACATATATTGTGATTTTTGAACTCTTACATGTATGCATATTAATCAATTCTATTTAATGTAGTGTCTTGTCTTAAAAATATGGTATTGTTAACATTTTTATGAGATGCCAAGTTCCTAGATATACTTGGGTTGGTTTGTACATTTTTTTCTCTCCCATGTCTATTGTTTCTATATATACACTAAAATGCCATTGTTTTAATAACCTCTGCCTATTGTCTCCTGCTGCTTTATCATTCAGCTGCAGTCAATCTTCTCTCTCTCATCACAGCAAAAACAACATCAACAAATGTCAAATACAACACTGTAGGAAAGTATCATGAGCACAGAAAGTTCCCTTTTTTCCCCGTTTGATCCTCCCTGTGAAGGGAAGACCATGAGACACAGTGGGAGGCTCTACCCAAAGTAGAGGGAGGCAGAGAGGGTAACTGTCTTCCCCTTTGACCACCCCTGGCCAAGGCCCCCTGCAAACACACAGGCCTTCAGCAGCAGGTTCAGTAGCCAGACAGAAGCTCCCTAAGTCAGCACCCCAGGTATCCATGGTGGGCTCCCTAAAACCTACTCTGTTGAGACCTGGCTTTTACATGGGTTTCTGCCCATGATCCCCCAGCCCCTCAGCTACTGGAGGAAGCTTACACCCCACCTGCTTACTTGGGTCCCTCCAGCCCTTCCAGCCACCTGATAGGGGTGAAAGCCAGAGCCCTGGCCCTGCAGCTCTGTGGGTGTCCTCTGCCCCGTGATCAGAGGTGCTTCCACGTGCTCCTACCCCCAAGACCAGCTCACATAATCCCCGTGTTCCTGCTGCTGCCACCCCACCCCAACATGGCCCCTTTCCAGACCACAGCCTGGTGTCGTGAGTCCCATTTCCAAGCACTCTGCCTGCTGTTACTGGGTTAGCTTCCTTTTCATTGCAGGACCCAGTCTCAGGACACAAATAGACAGAACCTTGCTGCTCTTTAAACAGAAAATTGTGGAACTTCTTACATCAATAACTTTGCTCCTTCCAAACACAGGTGGAGCTCTATTCCCTTCCTCAGGGAGAGCCTTAGCTTTGGACTCCACAGTCCCTCTCTAGCACTGCTAACGGGGGCTGCCAACCTTCAAGATTGCTCTACTTTGATTATTGATATCTGCCTGGCTGACCTGGAAAGGACACTCAGAAGACAATGACAGCAATGAAGAGAAGAAAGAAGCCTTAGTGTGTGTGCGATGACAAAGCTGGCTAATTGGTGGGAGGCCAGCACCAAGGCAAAAATATAGTTCTCTCTATTTCTGGGTCTGTCTTTGTGTTTCACATTCTCTCTCGCTCGCTGTGTGTGTGTGTGTGTGTGTGTGTGTGTGTATACATGCTGGTGTATAATTACATATTTGAGAGTGTCTGTCTGAATCTCACCAGAAAAAAATTGAGAACATTTATTTATAATTTATCATAATTTTTATTATATATAATAAATATGACTTAGTTAAAATTGAATATTCACCTGACAAGAGAGAACCAACAGTTTGTAATTCTTCTTTTAAATATTTTTGTTAGTAATTATGTACAATCTCTACAGTAAATTATACAAATCATAATTGATCAGTGGATGTATTTTTCTTTTAACAAAAGCTACTTGCACAATCATCTGCCAAGTCATGTTATAGATCATCACCCACTACTCCAATCTTCTATTATCAAAGATTAGTTTGCCTGTTTGTGAAATTTAAAGAAGCAATGTCATAGACTATATATTCTTTTGGGTATAACATTTTCATCCCACAATTTTATCCATGAGAATCATCCATGTTTTGTGTGCAGTCATTTATCAGTCCTATAGAGTGATCCATTTGCAAATATCTCCTACTTCCACTGTTCTACCTTGCAGGTGCCCTGGGACATATTATTGTGTTAGTAGGTATGGTAATCCACATATGAGTCCAACCTGGAGTATGAACCTTGTGCTGTGTGCTTGTGCTCTGTGACATCTGGTCAGTCAGCACAGTTGACTTGCAGTTACTGCACAGCAATAACTGTACAGACATGATGCAAGAATGTAATGTACAAACATGAATGTAAGAATGTAATAAATGTAAGAATGTAAATGTATAAACATGAATGTAAGAATGTTATTACACCAAGATAAATATATTCCTAATTTACCTATGTTGCTATCTAACCACTCTTTCTCTTCTGTGAATAAAATAAATAACAGCCACTCCAGTTCCACCAGACCCAGAGGGAAGGCTGACAGGGAGAGTGTCAGATAAAGTCACTGTCCTGTGTGATTAGAGATAATCACACAGGATTATCAAAGTGACCAAGTCACAGAAGTCAACACAGAGAACTCTTCAAGGACAACTTTCAAGGAAGGAGAGATTCATGCAAGTGAGGGCTCTGAGCTTAAGCTTCATTTGCATGTTTAAATCCAACTCGAAGAAGAAAAGCTTTCAGGAAACAGGAATCTAAACTATGTCTATGTCAAGGCTCAAGTTCTGTCATCAAAGGTTGGTCTGAAATCACAGTCTCACAGTCTATAGCAGATGTTGACACATTCTTGGGGTCTATAGGAGAAGCTTCTGGTAATGGAGCAACAGCTAGAACACGAAGAGAATTGTTACCCTAAACCTTACTATTTGTAAAACTTCAAGGTAATCCCAGGGTTAGATCAAACCACACCCCATCCCAGACCTTGAAACCTACACCGGATATGGTGCCCCCACACAGGAGTGGAGAGTGTCTGCCCCTCCCCTGGACACTGGATCCTGCTCTCTGTACCAGCTATCTCCCCTCCAACAGCAGGAGGAAGCCAGCCCTAATCGGAAGGTGTGTTCTTTCTGTGAGGAATTGGATCAGGAGACAGGGCTTGGTAAGAACCATAATTATCTCTCCAGAGTCCTTGCAAGACCACAGCTTCCCTGAAATCCAGAGGCCAAACCTGCTCCTCGCTTCCACTGGTATCTGATCTCCTTTGTATCTTGATGATGATGGTGACAACAGGATCATGACTAAGACAATTATCAACAACACAATCCAGTTGGGCTGCTTGGTCTCTGGGGTCTTTGATGGTGACACAAAAAGAAACCAATAGAAAACTACCAAAAGCCCTGTCAAATTGATACCTGCTTTCCACAGGCAGCACATGTCACCCCCACATTCTGGATTCGGTGGCAACCACTCTCTCAGGTGCTGCCATGTGAAGATAAGTAGGGGCTTTACCCTGTCTTTGTGGAGCATGGATTTCAGCAGAGAGAAACAGCAAATGCCCATGGGATTCTCATAGTTTGACATGCTTACTGTGGATTGACATTTTTGAGGATGACAGATTTGGGAGGAGCTTATTGTCTGAGACAGGGAGCTACGGCTCACTGAGGAGGGATTTCTGAGCTGGTTAAAGGAAAACTGAAACCTGGGAGTGCAGTGGTGCATGCAGACATGGGGAACCTGCAGTGTAGGGTCACTGATCCTTGGTGAATGGGGAAGGGCAATGGTGAATGGGGGAAGGGAATGTGCTCAGGGAGGTGGATAACAGAGAAGAAAGTGGGATCCTATGGGGACTCTGACTGCAGACAGAAAATCCACCAGAAATCAGAGGATCCATCCATCCATCCATCATGCTTTCAATAATACTCACACCTCCCAAGAACTTTGTAGAAAGTTACCACATCTTCATGCCTTGCTTAGTTACCTATGGGTTCCAGCATTTCCTCCCAGAGTATGAGGAAGTTGCTAAGCCAGTAACTGCAATCTCCCATGGAGAGCTTGTTGAGGTACTTTGCCAGTCCAGGGTTGTTCATCCACTCATTCTTGATCCCTCTGGCTCCAAGGTTAATGGCCGACCACTTCACACTCATGGCATCAAAGAGGAGAGGACAGCACCCTCAGGACAAGGTGCAGGTCAGCTTTTGCACAGGGAGGTGCCTGAATAATGTGGGCCATAAAGTGGCTGAGACAAGTGAGGTTCCTGCCCTCTGCTGCTAACCTGGGCTGACTTTTTGTCTCAGGACTTGAGAGGAAACAAAGGACCCACAGAGCTACCTGCCCCACCCCTTCATATTCCCAGAACCTCTGCCTTCATCCTCCTCGCCAGGCTCCTTCTATGCCAACAACCTGGCCAGGCCTCCCAAACTAACACCTTTCCTCATCCAACTCCACATACTTTGTTTCTTCATACACACATTCCCCTTCATCCCTGGGAATAGTGCCCCTCCCACCCTTTCACACCAGAAGGGCAGTGTTCATCCTTCTGCCCTCTCAGTGTAAAGGCTGAGGGAATAAAGTTGAGTCTAGCCTGGGTGTCCAGGCAAAGTATGACAGGAGCAGGAGCCAGCCCAATACTCACAGCCCAAGTGCCCCGCAGCCCAAAGCAGTGCCTATCATCCCTTTTCGAGTTCATTGCAAGTCCAGCTTAAAATGGAAAAACCTACATATGGCAATAAAGGTTACTTCACATAGCAGGGGTTCTGTAGGTGGGTGGCTGTTGCCTTCTGTGAAAGAATTGACTTGTGCAAAGCTCTCTTTATAAAGGAGGCTCCCTCCTTGTACAGGGAAGCTTTCTAGTTCTTTCCAAAAGCAAATACAGAACTAAATTTACCCGACAGTCATCCCTGTGTGTACAGTGTCTCCCAGTCACCTACCTTAACAGGCCTTCCTTACTCCATTCATCTTACTCAACAAGGTGTCTGAAGCCAGGTGGGCTGGATACTGATGCTTACTGGATCTCTACGTGTATACAGAAGACACCATGTTATTATTAAACTTGTTTTTCAATTTTTTTTCTCCTACCCATCTGTCTGGTATTTATTTATCTGTCAGTCTAAATAATCCAGAGGAACAATCTCCTCTGGACCCCGAAAGCAATGGACATTCTATTTTTATTTTCTTGTTTGTTTTATTCAAACAATTTATTTATGTATATATTTCACATCTTTGTATTCCCTGGGGTTCACCAACTACCTTCCTTCCCTGACCCCTCCTCCTCACAACCCCCCCAGCCCCAGTTGTGTATATTAGTTTTGTTGTTGGTTTGTTTTGATTTTTCTTCATGGACTTTTTGTTTGTTTGTTTTTCCTGTGTTCCATATATTAATGAAACCATCTGGTTTCTGTCTTTTTCTGTCTTGTTTGTTTTCCTTTTCCCAACTTCACTTTGGCATTATTCTTGTATAACATTGTTTACATTTAAAGTAGCTATGACTCAATGCACTTATATATTACAGTCATTACCATCTTATCAATAACTGACATCTACCTTCTGTCACACACCCACCGTTTCCTTCTTGTAGTAAAAACATTTGAGATATACTCATTCAACACTTTCTGAGTATATAAAATGGTACTGTGGGCAATAACCACTATCTGCACACAGATACTCTGTTCCTCTGATAACTGGTAGTTTGTCTCTTTTGGCCACTGTTCCCCCATTTCTCTGAGAAATGGGAAGAGATTTCTGAGCAGGTTAAACCACCCTCTATTCCCCGAAGTTCACATGTAAGTCAGATCACACATGAAAATGTTACTTCGATGACAAGAAACAACACAAATTTCTTCTCTATCTGAAACCAGAAGTCTGAGATGGTTAAAATCAGGGTACTGAGGGGTAAGTGCCTGCAGGATGCTCCAGAGGAAAGTGTGCTTCCTAAACCATTAGGCACGCTCACACACCACTGAACTCCTCAATTCATCTGCAAGGCTGCAGTTTACTGCCTTGAACTCCAGTTACCTTCTGTCTGGTTCTCCCTCCTCACTGTCCCTTCACTTCCAGATATCCTGTGACTATGCGGGATCACCTGGATAATTCATAGCCTCTCCTTTCTCCAGGTGAGTTGATGAAGTCCACCTCAGCCCCAACTCCCCTTTGTCTCTGAACCTAATGAGTGGGCTCCAGGATTAGGACCCCAGCACTGGAGTGGGAGGGGTCTCCTTCCCAATACAATGCTGTATGGTTTATTTGTATTTTTTCTTTCTGATGAAGGAAACCAGAGCATGTTGCTTTTTGACACCGCCTACAGGCAAGAATAATTTCTCCTTTTACTGGAGACAAACTCTTGTTTGCCCAAGATGGCATCGGAAAGATGTGTAAATAATTGTTAAATTAACTCTTGTTCAAAAGTATTCAACATTC
>PVHY01022809.1:0-21876 GCA_004024945.1 Uropsilus gracilis | reverse complement strand
TATTTATGTGGGCCATTCTTACAGGTGTAAGATGGTATCTCAGTGTGGTTTTAATTTGCATTTCCCTAATTATTAGTGAGGTGGAGCATTTTTTCATATGTCTATTAGCCATCTGTATCTCCTCTTTGGTGAAGTGTCTTTTTAGTTCTTCTCCCCATTTTTTGATTGGGTTTTTTGCTTTGTTTTTGTTGAGCTGTAGAGGGTGGGGGGGTGAATCCCGGTATTACAAAGATATGAAATGTATATATATATAAACTATTTGATTATTAAAAAAAAAGATAAAGATCCAAAGAAATATTCAGCTGAATGATTAGGATAATTTGAGGTAATTTATAACCTCAAAGATGCAGAAGCTTTCTATGTTATTGATCCTGCTTCTAGACAATGTTTTAGCTAGAGGTTACTCAGCAAATACCTAGTATGTGTACAGTGATGTATCCTTGGGGAGACCACACAGACAGCTAATAATCCATGTAAGACAGACATGTGACTCATATTACTATTATTATACTATATTACTACTATTAATACTAATATTAGTATGTGTATCAACAATTATATATTTGCTGCTGTACCTATAAGTGAGTGTAATAATTACTAAGAGGGTATTTGATTGCAATAAATTGCCAAGTTTATTGATTCATGATGAAAAAAAAAAGATATAATGCAATCTTAGGAGTCTGATTGAATTCAAGAGTTTCCTACCTGAAATCACTGCTTTACACCTGAAAGGCATAAATCAGAAGTAATTTTAATGAAAAAAGGGGAAATAGCAAGTGGGAGATATCATGAGTTAAGATCTCCAGGTGATATGGACTTATACTTTTTAACTCCATGAAGCGTAAGACATAGAGAGATTACATCTATAAACATCAACTGAGAGGTAAGTCCATAAATATATATACTGCACCCTTGGAGTGTGTTTGAATTCAGATGGTTTCTCCCTGAAAACCACTGCCTGTTGGCCTGAAAGGACTTAATAATCAGGAATTGGAATGAAAAAAGGGTTAATAACAAGTGGGAGAAGTCATGATTTAAGATCTGTGGGTATATGGACATATTTCCTTTTCGACCCCATGAAGTGTAATAATTACATTTGATATATGATCATAAAAGTACAGAGAAGTAACAGAAAAATATATACAGCACCCTTTGGAGTCTGAATTAATTCAGGAGGTTTCTCCCTGTAAACACTGACTGTTAGCCTGAGAGGCCTAAATTATCAGAAATTTGAATGAAAAAGGATTAATAACAGTGGGAGAAATCATGTCTTTAGATCTGTGGTGAAATGGACTTATATCCTGTTCTAATCCATGAAGTTTAAAACACAGATAGATTACATCTATGTCCATCAAATTACAGAGAAATCACAGAAAGACATACACTGCACCCTTTGGAGTCTGTTTGAATTAAGGAGTTTCCATCTGAAAACAAACTTTATGGCCTGAAGGCCTAAACCAGCATGCATTTAATGACAACTGGGTTAATAAGAAGTGGGAGAAATCATGACTTAAGATCTGTGGGTGATATAGACTTATATCCTTTTCTACCCCATGAAATGTAAAACATATAGTATTTCATCTATGTTCATCAAAGTACAGAAGAGTCAGGGAAAGATATATACGGCACCCTTTGGAGTATGATTGAATTCAGGATGTTTCTGTCTGAAAGGCCTAAATCAGCATGAATTTGAATGACAAAAGGGTTAATAACAAATGGGAGAAATCATGACTTATGATCTGTGGGTGATATGGACTTATATCCTTTCTACCCCATTAAGTGTAAGATATACAGAGATTTCATCTATGATAATCAAAGTACAGTGAAGTCACACAAAGATATATAATGCATTCTTATAGGTGATGGAATTCAGGAGTTTTCTCGCTGAAAACATAGCCTGTTTGCCTTAAAGGGCTAAATCAGAAGAAATTTGAATGAAAAGTGGTTAATAACAAGTGGGAGAAATCATGACTTACGATCTGTGGGTGATAGGGACGTATATCCTTTTCAACCCCATATAGTATAAAACATAGAGAGACTTCATCTATGATCACCAAAGTAAGGAGAAGTCACTGAAATATATACAATGGACCATGTATGTCTAATTGATTTCAGGAGGTTTTTGCCTGAAACACTTCCAGTTGCCTGAAAGGCCTAAATCAGCAGGAATTTGGATGAAAAAAGGGTAACAACAAGTGGGAGAAATCATGACTTTCGAACTATAGGTCATATGGATTAATATACATTTCTACCTCATGAAGTGTAAAACATAGTGAGATTTCTCTATTTTATTCAAATACAGAGAAGTAACATAATGATAGATAATATAATCTTAGGAGTCTGATTCAATTCTGGAACTTTCTCCCTGAGATCACTGCCTTGCATCCAAAAATGTCTAAATCAACAGGATTTTGAATGAAAAATAGTGTTAATAACAAGTGGGAAAAATCATGTGTTCAGGTCTGTGGGTGATATGGACATTATCGTTTTCTGCTCCCTGAATTGTAAAACATAGAGAGATTTCATCCATACACATCTAAGTACAAGGAATTTCCATAAAGATGTTACGGCACCGATTGAGTAGGATTGAATTCAAAAGGTTTCTCACTGAAAACATTGCCTGTTGGCCTGAAAGGCCTAAATCATCAGGAATTTAAATGAAAAAAGGGTTAGTAACAAGTGGGAGAAATCATGACTTACGATCTGTGGGTGATATGAACTTATATCATCTTCTACCCCATGAAGGGTAAAATATAGATTTTATCTATGATCATCAAAGTACTGAGGTGTCACAGAAGGATATATACCGCACCCTGTATGTCTAACTGATTTCAGGAGGTTTCTCCCAGGAAACACTTCCTGTTGCCTGAAAGACCTAAATCAGCAGGAATTTGAATGAAAAAAGGTTAAAAACAAATGGGTTAATTCATGAATTAAGATGTGGGTGATATGGACTTATATCCTCTTCTACTCCATGGAGTGTAATACAGAGAGTTTTCAACTATGATCATCAAAGTACAGAGAAGTGACAGAAATATATATACTGCAGCCTTTGGAGTCTGATTGTATTCAGGAATTTTCTCACTATAAACACTGTCTGTTGGCCTGAGTGTCCTAAATCAGCAGGAATTTGAATGAAAAAAGGGTTAATAACAAGTGGGAGAAATCATGACTTAAGATCTGTGGGTGATAGATCTTATATCATTTTCTACCGCATGAAGTGTAAAATATAGATTTTATCTATGATCATCAAAGTACTGAGGTCTCACAGAAGGATATATACTGCACCCTGTATGTCTAACGGATTTCAGGAGGTTTCTCCCAGGAAACAGTTCCAGTTGCTGAAAGACCTAAATCAGCAGGAATTTGAATGAAAAAAGATTAACAACAAATGGGATAATTCATGAATTAAGATCTGTGGGTGATATGGACTTATAGCCTCTTCTACTCCATGGAGTGTAAAAGGAGAGTTTTCACGTATGATCATCAAAGTATAGAGAAGTGACAGAAAGAGATATACTACAGCCTTTGGAGTCTGATTGCATTCAGGACTTTTCTCACTATAAACACTGCCTGTTGGCCTGAATGTCCTAAATCAGCAGGAATTTGAATGAAAAAAGGGTTAATAAAAAGTGGGAGAAATCATGACTTCATATCTGTGGGTTATATGGACTTATCCTTTTCTACACCATGAAGTATAAAATATAGAGAGATTTCATCTATGATCCTCAAAGTACAGAGAAGTCACAGAAAGATATATAATGCACCCTGTGGAGACTGATGATATTCAGGATGTTTCTCCTTGAAAACACTGGCTGTTGGACTGAAAGGCCAAAATCAACAGGAATTTGCATGAAAAAAGTGTTAATTACAAGTGGAAGAAATCATGATTTATGATCTGTGGGTGATATGGACTTATATTCTTTCTACTCAATGAGTGCAAAACATACAGAGATTACCTATTAACGTTGAAGTACAGGGAAGTTCCTAAAATTTTATACTGCACCCATTGGAATGTATTTAATTCAGAAGGTTTCTTGATGAAAACACTGCCTGTTCGCCTGAAAGGCCTAAATCATCAGGAATTTGAATGAAAAAAGTTTCATAACAAGTGAGAGAAATAAGGACCTAATCTCTGTGGGTGTTATGGACTTATATCCTTTTCTACTCCAGAAAGGGTGAAACACAGAGTGTTTTCATCTATCATCATCAAAGTACAGAGAAGTCAAGAAAGATATATTCTGCACCCTTTGGAGTCTGATTGAATTAAGGAGGTTTCTCACTGAAAAGACTGCCAGTTGGCCTGAAAATCCTAAATCAGCGGGAATTTGAATGACAAAAAGGTTAATAACAAGTGGGAGAAATCATGACTTAAGGTCAATGGTCATATGGACTTGTATTATTTTCAAGTCTCTGAAGTGTAAAACATAGAGAGATATCATCTATGATCATCAAAATACAGAGAACTCACAGAAAGATATATATTGCACCCTTTGGAGTCTTATAGAATATAGGTGGTTTCTCACAGAAAAGACTGCCAGTTGGCCTGAAAATCCTAAATCAGCAGGAATTTGAATGAAAAAAGTGTTAATAACAAGTAGGAGAAATCATGACCTAAGATCTGTGGGTGATATGGACGTATATCCTTTTCCACCCCATGTAGTGTAAAACATAGAGAGATTTCATCTATGATCACCAAAGTAAGAAGAAGTCACTGAAATATATACACTGGACCATGTATGTCTCATTGATTTCAGGAGGTTTCTGCCTGAAAACCCTTTGCCTGAAAGGCCTAAATCAGCAGGAATTTGAATTTTTTTTTTTACAGAGAAGTGACAGGAAGAGGTATAATACAACCTTTGGAGTCTGATTGAATTCAGGACTTTTCTCAGTCTAAACACTGCCTGTTGGCCTGAATGGCCTAAATCAGCAGGAATTTGAATGAGAAAAGTGTTAATAACAGTGGGCGAAACCATGACTTCAGATCTGTGGGTTATATGGACTTATCCTTTTCTACACCATGAAGTATAAAATATAGAGAGATTTCATCTATGATCATCAAAGTACAGAGAAGTCACAGAAAGATATATAATGCACCCTTTGGAGACTGATGGAATTCTGGATGTTTCTCCTTGAAAACACTGGCTGTTTGACTGAAAGGCCTAAATCCACAGGAATTTGCATGAAAAAAGTGTTAATTACAAGTGGAAGAAATCATGACTTATGATCTGTGGGTGATATGGACTTATATTCTTTTCTACTCCATGAAGTGTAAAACATAGAGAGATTTCATCTATACACATCAACGTACAAGGAAGTTCCATATAGATATACAGCACCCATTGGAGTTGATTGAATTCATAAAGTTTCTTGCTGAAAACAAGGCCTGTTGGTCCGAAAGGCCAAAATCAGCAAGAATTTGAATGATAACGGGGATAATATCAAGTGGGAGAAATCATGACTTAAGATCTTTGGGTGATATGGACTTATATCTTTTAATACTCCATGAAATGTAAAGAATATATTTCATCCATGATGATCAAAGCACCAAAATGTATACAGAGAAGCATACAGACAGTATATAGTATACAGAAAGATGTATACTGCACCCTTTGGTGTATGATTGAATAGAGGAGGTTTCTCGCTGAAAACACTGCATGATGGTCAGAAAAGCCTAAATCAGCAGGAATTTGAATGAAAAAAGGATTAGTAAGAAATGGAGAAATCATGACTTCCAATTTCTAGGTGATATGGACTTATAATCTTTTCTAACCCATGAAGTGTAAAACCTAGAAAGATTTCACCTACGATCTTCAAAGTACAGAGAAGTAACAGGAAGATATATAATGCAATCTTAGGAGTCTGATTGAATACAGGTGATTTCTCCCTGAAAACACTGCCTATGGCCAGAAAGGTTTAATCAGCAGGAATTTGAATGAAAAAAGGGTTAATAGTAGTGGGAGAAATCATGACTTAAGACCTGTGTGTGATATGGAATTATATCCTTTGCTATCCCATGAAGTGTAAAACATACAGAGATTTCACCCTTATACATCAATATACAGGAACGTTCCACAAAGATATATGCTGCACCCTTTGGAGTGTGATTGAATTCAGAAGGTTTCTTGCTGAAAACACTGCCTGTTGGACTGCAAGGCCTATACCACCATGAATTTGAATGAAAAAAGGGTTAATAACAAGTTCAAGAAATCTTGACTTAAGAACTGTTGGTGATATGGATTTATAACCTTTTCTACTCCATGATGTGTAAATCATAGAGAGATTTCATCTATGATCATCAAAGTACAGAGAAGTCACAGAAAGGGAAATATGCACCATTCGGCGTCTGATTGAATTCAGTAGGTTTCTTCCTGAAAAGAAGCCTGTTCCCAGAAAGGCCTAAATCACCAGGAATTTGAATGAAAAAAGGGTTAAAAACAAGTGGGAGAAATCATGACTTAAGATCTGTGGGTGATATATCCTTTTCTACTCCAATAAGTGTGAAACAGAGAGTTTTCAACTATGGGTGTGGGTGATATGGACTTATATACTTTTCTACCCTATGAAGTGTAAAACATAGATTTTTTTCTATGATCATCAAAGTACAGAGAAGTCACAGAAAGATATATATAACACAATCTTAGGTGTCTGAATGAATTCAGGAGTTTTCTCCCTGAAATCACTGCGTTATTGCCGGAAAGGCCTAAATAAGAGGAATTTGAATGGATGAAGGGTCAATAGCAAGTGGGAGAAATCATGAGTTACGATCTGTGGGCTATATGGACTATATCCATTTCTAATCGATGAATTGTAAAACATAGATTTCATCTATGATTGTCAAAGTACATAGAAGTCAAGAAAGATATATACTGCACCATTTGGAGTCTGTTAAATTCAGGAGGTTTCTCACTGAAAACACTGCCGGTCGGACTGAAAGGCCAAAATAAGCAGGTTTTGAGAGAAAAATGTTTAAAAATAGTGGGAGAAAAAATGGATTATACTCTGTGGGTGATAAGGATATATATTTTTTCTATCCCATGAAGTACAAATCATCAAGAGATTTCCTCTATCTATGATCATCGAAGTACAGAGTAGTCAAAGAAAGATATATACTGCACCCTTTGGAGTCTGATTGAATACATGAGGTTTTTCCCTTAAAACACTGCTTGTTGGCCTGAAAGGCCTAAATAGCAGGAATTTGAATAAAAAAAGAGATTTAACAAGTGGGACAAATCATGATTTAAGATATGTGAGTGATATGGACTTATATCCTTTTCTACCCCATATAGTTGAAAACAGACAGATTTCATCTATGATCCTCAAAGTACAGAGAACTCTCAGAAAGATATATAATGCAATCTTAGGAGTCTGATTTAATTCAGGAGATTGCTACCGGAAAACACCTATTTATGGCCTGAAAGGCCTAATAAAGTGGAATTTGATATAAGAAAGGTTAATAGCAAATGGGAGAAATCATGACTTATTATCTGTGGGTGATATGGCCTTATATACTTTTCGAACCCTATGAAGTGTAAAACATAAATTTTTTCCTATGATCATCAAAGTACAGAGGAGTCACAGAAAGATATATATGGCACCATTTGCAGTCTGCTGGCCTGAAAGGTCTAAATCGCAGGAATTTAAATGAAAACAGGGTTTTTAAAAGTGGGAGAAATATGACTTAAGATCTGTGTGTATTATGGACTTATATTCTTTTCTACTCCATGAAGTGTAAAACATACATTTCATCTATGAGCATCAAAGTACAAAGAAGTCTGAAAGATATATACTGCACCCTTTGGAATCTGATTGAATTCAGTTTTCTCGCTGAAAAACTGCCTTATGTCCTGAATGGACTAAATAAGAGGAATTTGAAAGAAAGAAGGGTTAATAAAAAGTGGGAGAAATCATGACTTAAGGTCTGTGGGTGATATGGACTTATACCTCTTTCTACCCCATGAAGTGTAAAACATAGACAGATTTTGCCTATGATCATCAAAGTACATAGAAGTCTCAGAAACATATAAAATGCAATCTTAGGAGTCTGATTGAATTCAGGAGTTTTCTCATGAGAACACTGATTTATGACCTGAAAGGTCTAAATAACAGAAATTTGAATGAAAGCAGGGTTTATAACAAGTGAGAGAAATCATGAGTTAAGAACTGTGGGTGATATGGACATACATACTTTTATACTCCATGAAGTGTAAAACATAGAGATTTCATCTATAAACATCAACGTACAGGGATGTTCCATAAAGATATATACTGCACCCTTTGGAGTGTGATTGAATTCACAAGGTTTCTTGCTTAAAACACTGCCTGATGGCCTGAAAGGCCTAAATCAGTCGCAATTTGAATGAAAAAAGGGTTAATAAAAAGTGGAAAAAATCATGACTTAAGGTCTGTGGGTGATATGGAATTATATCCATTTCGACCGCATGAATTATAAAAATAGATTTCATCTATGATCATCAAAGTACAGAGAAGTCAAAGAAAGATATACACTGAACCCTTGGAATCTGATTGAATTCTGTAGGTTTCTCGTTGAATACACTGCCTGCTGTCCTGAAAGGCCTAAATTAGTAGGGATTTGAATTAAAAAAGGGTTAATAACAAGTGGGGGGAAAAATGACTAAAGATTTGTGGGTGATATGAAGTTATATCCATTTCTACTCCATGAAGTGTAAAGCATACATTTCATCTATGATCATCAAAGTATAGAAAAACACAAAATGATATATAATTCACCACTAGGAGTCTGATTGAACTCAGGAATTGTCTCCCTGAAACACTTACTTATGGCCTGAAAGGCCTAAAAAAGAAAAATTTGAAGGAAAGATGTGTTAATAACAAGTGGGAGAAATTATGAACTAATACCTGTGGTGATATGGACTTATATCCTTTTCTATCCACGATGTTAAAACCTAGAGAGATATCATCTATAAACATCAACGTACAGGGAAGTTCCATACAGAAATATTCTGCACCCTTTGGATTGTGATTGAATTCACAAGGTTTCTCGCTGAATATACTGTCTGTGCACTGAAAGGCCTGTATCAGCACGAATTTGAATGAAAAAGGGTTAATAACAAGTGGGAGAAATCATGACTTAAGATCTGTGGATGATATGGACTTTTATTCATTTCTAATCCATGAAGTGTAAAACAGAGAGATTTCATCTATAAACATCAACGTACATTGATGTGGCATAATCATATATATTGCACCCTTTGGAGTGTGACGGAATTAACAAGGTTTCTGGCTGAAAACACTGCCTGATGGCCTGAAAGTCCTAAATCACTGGAAAATGAATGAAAAAAGGGTTTATAACAAGTGGGAGAAATTATGACTTAAGATCTGTGGGTGATATGGACATATATCCTTTTCTACCCCATGAAGTGTGAAATATAGTGAGATTTCATCTATGATCATCAAAGTATAGAGAAGTCGCTGAAAGATATATAATGCAATCTTAGAAGTCTGATTGAATTGAGGAGTTTTATCCCTGAAAACACAGCTTTATGGCCTGAAAGGCCTAATAAAGAGGAATTAGAATATAAGAAGGGTTAAAAACAAATGGGAGAAATCATAAGTTAAGATCTGTGGGTGATATGGACTTATATCCTTCTCTACTCCATGAAGTGTAAAACATACATTTCATCTATGATCATAAAGTATAGAGTAGTCAAAGAAAGATATATACTGCACACTTTGGAGTCTGATTGAATTCAGTTTTCTCGCTGAAAAACTGCCTTATGGCCTGAATGCCTAAATAAGAGGAATTTGAATGAAAGAAGGGTTAATAACCATTGGAAGAAATCATGATTTAAGATCTGTGGGTGATATGGAATTTTAGCCTTTTCTACCCCATGAAGTGTAAAACATAGAGAGATTTCGTTTATGATCATCAAAGTAGAGAGAAGTCACTGAAGGATATATAATGCAATCTTAGGTGTCTGATTGAATTCAGGAGTTTTGTGTCTGAAATCACTGCTTTATTGCCAGAAAGGCCTAAATAAGAGGAATTTGAATGAAAAAAGGGTTAATATCAAGTGGGAGAAACCATGAGTTAACGGTCTGTGGGTGATATGGACTATGTCCATTTCTACTCCATGAAGTGTAAAACATAGAGAGATTTCACGTATAAACTTCAATGTACAGGGAAGTTCAAAAAGATATATATTGCAACCTTTAGAGTCTGATTGAATTCAGGAGGTTTTCGGTGAATACACAGCCTGTTTGCCTGAAAGTCCTAAGTCAGCAGGAAGTTGAATGTAAAAAGAGTTAATAACAAGAGGGAGAATTCACGATGTAAGATCTATAGGTGATCTGGACTTATATCCTATATCTACTCCTTTAAGTGTAACACATAGAGAGATTTCATCTATGATCATAAAAGTACAGAGACGTCACAAAAAGATTTATATTATAATGCATTCTTAGGTGTCTGATTGAATTCAGGAGTTTTCTCCCTGAAAACACTGCTTTATTGCCAGAAAGGCCTACATAAGAGGAATTTGAATGAAAGTAAGGTTAACAGAAAGTGGGAGAAATCAAGAGTTATGTACTGTGGGTGATATGGACTTTTATATCCTTTTCTATCACAAGAGGTGTAAAACATAGAGAGATCAATTATGATCATCAAAGAACAGAATAGTCACAGAAAGATATGTACTGCACACTTTGGAATCTGATAGAATTCAGGTGGTTTCTGGCTGCAAACTATGCCTGTTGCACTAAAAGGCCTACATAGCAGGAATTTGAATGAAAAAAGGGTTTTAACAAGTGGAACAAATCATGACTTAAGATCTGTGAGATATATGGACCTGTATCTTTTTCTACACCATATAGTGTAAAACAGAGAGATTTCATCAATGAACATCAAAGTACAGAGATGTTAAACAAAGATATACTGCACCCTTTGGAGTCTGATTGAATTCAGGTGGTTTCTCCATGAAAACACTGCTTGTTGGCCTGAAAGGCCTACATAGCAGGAATTTGAATGAAAAAAGGGTTTTAACAAGTGGGACAAATCATGACTTAAGATCTGTGGTTGATATAGTCTCATGTCCTTTTCTACCCCATATAGTGTAAAACATAGATTTCATCTATGATCATCAAAGTACAGAGAAGTAACAGAAAGATATGTAATGCAATCTTAGGAGCCTGATTGAATTCAGGAGTTTTCTCCTGAAAACACTGCTTTATGGTCTGAAAGGCCTATATAAGAAGAATTAGAATGAAAGAAGGGTTAATAACACGTGGGACAAATAATGAATTAAGATCTTTGGCTTATATGGACTTATATCTTTTACTAATCCATGAAGTGTAAAACAGAGATTTCATCTATGATCGTCGAGTACAGAGAATTCACAAAATGATATATACTGCACCCTTTGGAGTCTGATTGAATTCAGTTTCCTGCTGAAAAACTGCCTTATGGCCGGAAAGGCCCAAATAAGAGGAAGTAGAATGAAATATGGGTTTTAACAAGTGGGTGAAATAATGACTTAAGATCAGTGGGTGATATGGACTTATATCCATTTCTACCCCATGAAGAGTAAAACATAGATTTCATATATGACCATAAAAGTACAGAGAAGTCACAGAAAGATATATACTGCACCCTTTGGAGTTGGATTGAATTCAGTTATCTCGCTGAAAAACTGCCTTATGGCTTGAAAGGCCTAAATAAGAGGAATTTGAATGAAAAAAGGGTTAATAACAAGTGGGACAAATCTTGATTTAAGATCTGTGGATGATATGAACTTATATCTTTTTCTAATCCATGAAGTAAAAACATAGATTTCATCTATGATCTTCAAAGTACAGAGAAGTCACAGAAAGATTTAAACTGCACCCTTTGGAGTCTGATTGAATTCAGGAGGTTTCTCCGTGAAAACACTGGCTTGGCCTGGTAGGCCTAAATATCAGTAATTTGAATGAAAGAAGGGTTTTAGAAAGTGGGAAAAATCATGACTTAAGATCTGTAGGTGATATGGACTTATAGCCTTTTCTACCCCATGAAGTGTAAAAGTTAAAGAGATTTCGTCTATGAACATCAAAGTAGAGAGAAGTCATTGAAAGATATATAAGGCAATCTTAGGTGTCTGATTGAATTCAGGAATGTTCTCGCTGAAAACACTGCCTTCGGCCAGAGATGTCTAAATAAGAGGAATTTGAATGAAAGAAGGGTTAATAGCAAGTGGGAGAAATCATGAGTTACAATCTGTGGGTGATATGAACTTATTTCCTTGTCTACCCCATGATGTGTAAAACATAGAATGATTTCAGCAATAAACATCAACGTACAGGGAAGTTCCATAAAAATATATACTTCACTCTTTGGAGTGTAAATGAATTAAAGGTTTCTCAATAAAAACACAGCCTGTTGGCCTGAAGGCCTAAATCAGCAAGAATTTGAATGATAAATGGGTTAATAACAAGTGGGAGAAATCATGACTTAATATCTGTGGGTGATATGGACTTATATCATTTCTACCCCATGAAGTGTAAAACATATTTCATCTATGATCGTCAAAGTACAGAGAAGTCACAGAAAGATATATACTGCCCCTTAGGTGTCTGAATACAGGAGGGTTCTCGCTGAAAACAATACCTGTTGGACTGAAAAGCCTAAATTCAGGAATTGAATGAAAAAAGGGTTAATAACAAGTGGGAGAAATCATGACTTAAGATCTGTGGGTTATATGGACTTATATCCTTTTCTACTCCCTGAAGTGTAAAACATAGATTTCATCTATGATCATCAAATACAGGAAGTAACAGAAAGTTATATAGTTTACCCTTTGGAGTCTGTTTGAATTCAGGAGGTGTCTCCCTGAAAACAATGCCTGTTGGACTAAAAGGCCTAAATAGCAGGAATTTGAATGAAAAAAGGGTTAATAAAAAGTGAGAGAAATCATGAATTAAGCTCTGTGGGTGATATGGATTTATGTCATTTTCTACCCATGAGGTATAAAACATAGAGAGATCATCTATGATCATCAAAAACAGCAGTCATAGAAGTGTATATATATATTGCACCCTTTGGTGTCTGATTGAATTCAGGAGGTTTCGCACTGAAAACACTGCCTGTTGGCCTAATAGGACTAAATAGTAGGAATTTGAATGAAAAATGGGTTTTAACATGTGTGAGAAATCATGATTTAAGATCTGTGGGTGATATGGAAATATATCCTTTTCTACCCCTGAAATGTAAAACATAGAGAGATTTCATCTATGATCACAAAATACAGAGAATTCACAGAAAGATATATAATGCATTATTAGGGGTGTGATTGAATTCAGGTGTTTTCTCCTGAAAACCCAGCTTTATGGCCTGAAAGGCCTAAATAAGAGGAATTTGAATAAAAGAATGGTTAATAACAAGTGTGGGAAATCATGAGTTATGAACTGTTGGTCATATGGACTTATAAACTTTTCCACCCCATGAATTGTAAACAGAGAGATTTCATCTATGATTATCAAAGTACAGAGAAGTCAAAGAAAGATATACACTGAACCCTTGGAATCTGATTGAATTCAGGAGGTTTCTCGCTGAAAACACTTCCTGATGGCCTGACAGGCCTAAACCAGTAGGAATTTGAATGAAAAAAGGGTTAATAACAAGTGGGAGAAAAAACAACTTAAGATCTGTGGGTGATATGAAGTTATATGTTTCTACTTCATGAAGTGTAAAACATAGATTTCATGTATGATCATCAAAGTATAGAAAAGTCACAAAATGATGTATGATTCACCATTAGGAGTCTGATTGAATTCAGGAGTTTTCTCCCTGAAACATTACTTATGATCTGAAAGGCCTAAATAAGAAAAATTCTAAGGAGAGAAGGGTTAATAACAAATGGGACAAATTATGAGTTAATACCTGTGGTGATATGGACTTGTATAATTACTATCCATGATGTGTACAGCCTAGAGAGATATCATCTATAAACATCAACATACAGGGAAGTTCCATAAAGAAATATTCTGCACCCTTTGGAGTGTGATTGAATTCACAAGGTTTCTCGCTAAATACACTGCCTGTTGTACTGAAAGGTCTATATCAGCACGAATTTGAATGAATAAAGGGTTAATAACAAGTTTGAGAAATCATGACTTAAGATCTGTGGGTGACAAGGACTTATGTCCTTATCTACCATATGAATTGTAAAAAATAGAGATATCTCATCTATGATCATCAAAGTACAGAGAAGTCACAGAAAGATATATACTGCATCCGTTGGAATCTGATTGAATTCAGGAGGTTTCTTGCTGAAAACACTGCCTGTTGGCCTGAAAGGCTTAAATCAGCTGGAATTTATATGAAAAAATGGTTTTAACAAGTTGGCCAAATTATGACTTAAGTTCTGAGGGTTATATGGACTTATATCCTTTTCTGCCCTATGAAGTGTAAAACAGAGTTTTTATCTATGATCATAAACGTACAGAGAAGTCACAGAAAGACATATACTGTATCCTTTGGAGTCTGATTGAATTCAGTATTTCTCACTGAAAACAATGCCTGTTGGACTGAAAGGCCTAAACCAGCCTGATTTTTAATGAAAAAAGTGATTTAACTTGTGGGAGAAATCATGAATTAAGATCTGTGGGTGATATGGACTTATATATTTTTCTACCCCATGAAGTGTAAAACATAGAGAGATTTCATGTATGATCATCAAAGTGCAGAGAGTCACAGAACGATTTACAATGCAATCTTAGGAGTCTGATTGAATTCAGGGGTTTTCTCATGACAACACTGCTTTATGGCCTGAAAGGTCTAATAAGAGGAATTTGAATGAAAGCAGGTTTATAACAAGTGGGAGAAATCATGAGTTAAGATTGTGGGTGATATGGATATACACACTTTTCTACTCCTTGAAGAGTAAAACATAGAGATTTCATCTATAAACATCAACGTACAGGCAAGTTTCATAAAGATATATACTGCATTCCTTGGAGTGTGATTGAATTCCCAAGGTTTCTCGCTGAGAACACTGCAAAATGGCCTGAAAGACCTAAATCAGCAGGAATTTGAATGAAATAAGGGTAAATAACAAGTGGGAGCGATCATGACTTAAGATTTGTGGGTGATATGGATTTATATCCTTTTCTACCCCATGAAGTGTGAAACATAAGAGAATTCATCTATGATCATCACAGTACAGAGTAGTCACAAAAAGATATGTAATGCAATATTACGTGTCTGATTGAATTCAGGAGGTTGAGATTTCATGACTTAATATCTGAGGGTGATATGGACTTATATACTTTTCTACCCATGAAGTGTAAAACATAGATTTCATCTGTGATCATCAAATACAGAGAAGTCAAAGAAAGATATATATACAGGAAAGGCGACTCTGACACTGCTGAGAGGAGCAGCTAGTACACCAGCACCTGGGGAGGAGACCACACAGGACACATAGGCTACCCTACCTAGAGAGCCTGTGCGGCTCCCGGTTGTCATGGAAACAGCCTGGGAGGCAGGCAGACCGGCCATTTGCATCTCTATGGACCCTGGCTATTCAGCCTAACTTTAGCTCGGACTGAGTTGCTAAAGGGGGTGGGGAAGGAACGCACCTGGAGCGTAACAGCGCCGACCCCAAAGTCCGAAGAGCAGACTGAGGCTCTCGCGGAAAAAAGAGTCACCTGCAAAGGGGACTCCGACCCTGCTGAGAGGAGCAGCTAGCACACCAGCACCTGGGGGAGGAGACCATGCAGGACAGGTAGGCTACCCTACCTAGAGCAGCCTGTGGCGTCTCCTGGTTGTAACGGAAACAGCCTGGGAGACAGGCAGACCGGCCATTTGCTCTCCAAAGGGTGCAGTATATATCTTTATGGAACTTCACTGTACATTGATGTTTATAGACGAAAATCTCTATGTTTTACACTTAATGGAGAAGAAAAAGGATATAAAACCATATCACCCATAGATCTTAAGTCATGATTTCACCCACTTGTTATTAACCCTTTTTTTTCACTCAAATTCCTGCAGGTTTAGGTCTTTCAGTCCAACAGGCATTATTTTCAGCAAGAAACCTCCTGAATTCAATCAGATTCCAAAGGGTGTAGTATATATCTTTTTGTGACTTCTGTACTTTGATGAATGTAGATGAAATCTATGTGTTATCCTTCATGGAGTAGAAATGGATATAAGTCCACATCATCCACAGATCTTAAGTCATGATTTCTTCCACTTTTTAATTAACCCTTTTTTCATTCAAATTCCTGCTGATTTAGGCCTTTCAGGCCATCAGGCAGTATTTTCAGCGACAAATCTTGTGAGTTCAATCACACTCCAATGGGTGCAGTATATGTCTTTATTGAACTTTCCTGTACTTTGATGTTTATAGATGAAATCTCTCTAGGTTTTACACTTCATCCAGTAGAAAAGGACATAAGTCCATGTCACCCTCAGCTTAAGTCATGTTTCTCGCACTTGTTATTAACCTTAGTTTCACTCAAATTCCTGCATGGGTCGGCTTGAGGTGAACTTCCAGCATTTTCAGTGACAATGCTCCTGAATTGAAACAGACTAAAAAGCAACAGATTATGTCTTACTTAACCATTCTCTACCCAGATGTATAGTGATGAAATTTTCTTACGTTGTACACTTCTTCAAATAGCACAGGATATAAGTCCGTCTCACCTACAGCTCTTGAGTCATAATTTCTCGCACTTTTTATTACCCTTTTTAAATTCAAATTCCTGCTGATTTCGGCTTTTCAGGCTAACAGGCAGGGTTTACAGCGAGAAACCTCCTGAATTCAAACAGACCCAATGAGTGAAGTATATATCTTTCTGTGACTTCTCTGTACTTTGATGATCATAGATGAAATCTCGCTATACTTTGCACTTCATCCAGTAGAAAATAATTTAAGTCCATATCACTCACAGCTCGTAAGTCATGGTTTCTCACACTTGTTATTAACACTTTTTCATTCACTCCAGTGATTTAGATCTTACAGTCCACCTGGCCATGTTTTCAGTGAGATACCTTCTAAATTCAATCAGACACCAAAGGGTGCAGTATATATCTTTCTGTGACTTCTCTGTACTTTGATGATCATAGTTGAAATCTATGTTTTAAAATTCATTGGGTAGTAATGGATATACGTCCATTTACCGACAGATCTTAATTCATGGTTTCTTCCACTTTTTATTAACCCTTTTTTCATTCAAATTCCTGCTGATTTAGGCCTTTCAGGCAATCAGGCATTGTTTTCAGGGAGAAAACTCCTGAATTCACTCAGACACCAAAGTGTGCTGTATATATCTTTCTGTGACTTCTTTGTAATTTGATGATCATAGATGAAATGTATGTTTTACCCGTCATGGAGTAGAAAAGTATGTACGTCCATATCATCCATAGATCTTAAGTCATGATTTCTCCCACTTGTTAAATCCCTATTTTCATTCAAATTCCTCTTATTTAGGCCTTTCATGCCAACAGCAGTGTTTTCAGCAGGAAACCTCCTGAATTCAATCAGATTCCAAAGGGTGCAGTATATATCTTACTGTGACTTCTCTGTACTTTGATGATCATAGAAAAAAAAAACCTATGTTTTAAACTTCATGGGGTATTAAAGGACATAAGTCCTTATCACCCATAAATCTTAACTCATGATTTCTCCCATTTATTATTAACCCTTCTAATATTCAAATTCCTCTTTATTAGACCTTACTGTAATGAAGCAGTGTTTTCAGGGAGAAAACTCCTGAATTCAATCAGATTCCTAAGATTGCATTATATTTCTTTCTGTGACTTCTCTGTACTTTGATCAGATCATAGATGAAATCTCTCTTGTTTTACACTTCATTGGGTAGAAAAGGATATAAGCCCATATCACCTATAGATCTTAAGTCATGATTTCTCCCACTTGTTATTAACCCTTTTTTCATTCAACTTCCTGCTGACTTAGGCCTTTCAGTTCTCATGTGTATAAATGAGAAACCACCTGAATTCAATCAGACTCCAAAGGGTGCATTATATATCTTTCTGTAATTTCTCTGTAACTTGATGATCATCAATGAAATCTATATTTTACACTCATGGGGTAGAAAAGGCTATAGTCCATATCAGGCCATAAAGTGTTCTCATGAGAAAACTCCTGAATTCAATCAGAATCCTAAGATTGCACTGTATATCGTTCTATGAATTCTCTGTATATTGATGATCATAGATGAAATCTCTCTATGTTTTACACTTCATTGAGTAGAAATGGACATAAATCCATTACACCCACAGATCTTAAGTTATGATTTCTCCCACTTATTAAAACATTTTTTTCATTCAAATTTCTGCTGGGTTACGCCTTTCAGTCCAACAGTCGTTTTCAGGGAGAAACCTCCTGAATTCAATCAGAATCCAAGGGTACAGTATATATCTTTCTGTGACTTCTCTGTATTTTGGACATCATAGATGAAGTCTATATTACACTTCATGGGGTAGAAAACGATATAATGCATATGACCCACAGATCTTAAGTTATGATTTCTCCCACTTGTTATTAACAATTTTTTCATTCAAATTTCTGCTGACTTAGGCCTTTCAGGCCAGCAGGCTGTGTTTTCAGCGAGAAACCTCTGAATTCAATCACACTCCAAGGGTACAGTATATATTTTTATGTAACTTCTCTGTACATTGATGTTTATTGATGAAATCACTCTATGTTTTACATTTCAAGGGGTAAAAGGATAAAAGGCTAAAAGCCCATGGGGTAAAAGGATAAAAGTCCAGATCATCAGTCATGATTTCTTCCACTTGTTATTAACACTTTTTTCATTAAATTCCTGCTGATTAAACCTTTCAGGCCAACAGCCTGTGTCTTCAGCGAGTAACCTTCTGAATTCAATCACACTCCAAAGGGTGCAGTATATATTTTTATGGATCTTCCCTGTTTGTTGATGTTTATAGATGAAATCTCTCTTTGTTTTACAGTTCATGGAGTCAAAAGGATAACAGTACATATCACCCACAGATCTTTAGTAATGATTTCTTCCACGTTTTATTAATCCTTCTTTCATTCAAATACCTCTAATTTAGACGTTTCAGGCCAGAAAGCAGCCTTTCAGTGACTTCTTTGTACTTTGAAGATCATAGATGAAATCTATGTTTCACACTTCATGGGGTAGAAAAGGATATAAGTCCATATCACCCATAGTTAACTCATGATTTCTCCCATATATTGTTAAACCTTCTTATATTCAAATTCCTCTTATTTAGGCCTTTCTGGACATAAAGCAGTGTTTTCCGGAAGAAAATTCCTGAATTCAATCAGACTTCTAAGATTGCATTATATATCTTTCAGTGACTTCTCTGTACTTTGATGATCATAGATGAAATCTCTCTATATTTTATACTTCATGGGGTAGAAAAGGATATAAGTCCATATGTCCCACAGATCTTAAGTCATGATATATCCCACTCGTTATTAACCCATTTTTCATTCATATTCCTGCTATTTAGACCATTCAGGCCAACAGGCAGTGTTTCAGCGAGAAACCTCCTGAATTCAATAAGACTCCAAAAAGGGCAGTATATATCTTTTTGTGACTTCTCTGTACTTTGATGATCATAGATGAAATGTATGTTTTACACTTCATGGGGTAGCAAAGGACATAAGTCCTTATCACCTTAGATCTTAACTCATTTTTCTCCCATTTGTTATTAACCTTCTTACATTCAAATTCCTCTTTATAAGACCATTCAGTCTATAAAGAGATGATTTCAGGAGCAAATTCCTGAATTCAATCAGATACCTAAGATTGCATTATGTATCTTTCTGTGACTTCTCTGTACTTAATGAACATAGATGAATTCTCTCTATGTTTTACACATCATGGATATAAAAGGATATAATTCCATATCACCCACATAGCAGAAGTCATGATTTCTCCCATTTTTTAACCCTTTTTTCATTCAAATTCCTGCTATTTAGGCCTTTCAGGCCAACAGGCACTGTTTTCAGTGAGAAACCCTCTGAATTTAATCAGACTCCAAAGGGTGCAGTATATAACTTTCTGTGACTTCTCTGTACTTTGAAGATCATAGATGAAATCTATGTTTTACACTTAAAGGTGTAATAAAGGATATAAGTCCATATAACCCACATATCTTAAGTCATGATTTGTCCCACTTGTTATTAACCCTTTTTTCATTCAAATTAATGCTGGTTTAGGCCTTTCAGTACAACAGTCATTATTTTCAGCGAGAAACCTTCCGAATTTAGTCACAATCCAGGGTGCATTGTATATTTTTATGGAACTTCCCTGTATGTTGATGTTTATCGATGAAATCTCTCTATGTATTACACTTTATGGAGTAGAAAACAATACAAGTGCATATCACCCACAGATATTAACTCATGATTTCTCCTAACTTGTTATTAACACTTTTACATTCAAATTCCTCTTATTTAGGACATTCAGTCCATAAAGCAGTGTTCTCAGGCGAAACTCCTAAATTCATTCAGACTTCTAAGATTGCATTTCTATCTTTCTGTTATTTCTCTGTACCTTGATGATCATAGATGAAATCTCTCTATGTATTACACTTCAGGGGTAGAAGAGGATATAATTCCATATAACCGACAGATCTTAAGCCATGATTTCTCACACTTGTTATTAAACCTTCTTTCATTCAAAAACTCCTTATTTAGGCCTTTCAGGCCATAAGGCAGTTTTTTAGGGAGAAAACTCCTGAATTTAATCAGACTAATAAGAGTGCATTGTATAACTTTCTGTGACTTCTCTGTACTTTGATGATCATAGATGAAATCTCTCTATGTTTTACATTTAATGGAGTAGAAATAGGATATAAGTCTATATCACCTACAGATCTTAAGTCTTGATTTCTCCCATTGTTATTAACCCTTTTTTATTCAAATTCTTGCTGACTTAGGCCTTTCATGCAAACAGGCTGTGTATTCACCGAGAAACCTCCTGAATTCAATCAGACTCCAAGGGTTGCAATATATAAATTTATAGAACTTCCCTGTACATTGAAGTTTATAGGTGAATTCTCTCTATGTTTTACACTTAATGGATTAGAAATGGATATATTCCATATCACCCCCATCTTAAGTCATGATTTCTGCGACTTGTTATTAACACATTTTTCATTCAAGTTTCTGCTGATTTAGGCCTTTCAAGCCATCAGGCAGTGTTTTCAGTGAGAAACCATGTGAATTCAGTCACACTCCAAAGGGTGCAATATATATAATTATGGAACGTCTCTGTACGTTGATGTTTGTAGATGAAATCTCTATGTTTTACACTTAATGGATAAGAAATGAATAAAAGTCTATATCACCCACAGATCTTAAGTCATGATTTCTCCCACTTGTTATTAACCATTTTTTCATTCAAATTCGTGCTGATATAGGCCTTTCAGTACAACAGGCAGTGTATTCAGTGAGAAACCTTGTGAATTCAATCACAATCCAAAGGGTGCAGAATATTTCTGTATGGAACTTCCTGTACGTTGATGTTTATAGATGATATCTCTCTAGGTTTTACAAATCGTGGATAGAAAAGGATATAAGTCTATATCACCACAGGTATTAGTTCATAATTTCTCCCACTTGTTATTAACCCTTCTTTCCTTCAAAGTCTTCTTATTTAGTCCTTTCAGGCCATAAGTAAGTGTTTCAGGGAGAAAACAACTGAATTCAATCAGACTCCTAATGGTGAATTATATATCATTTTGTGATTTTCCATACTTTGATGATCATAGATGAACTATATGCTTTGCACTTCATGGAGTAGAAACAGATATAACTTCATATCTCCCACAGATCTTAAGTCATTTTTTATCTGACTTGTTATTAACCCTTTTTTCATTCAAATTCCTATTGATTC
>PVHY01022808.1:0-21869 GCA_004024945.1 Uropsilus gracilis | reverse complement strand
GCAGCTCTCAGCACGGAGAGGCTTTGCACCTGTGTGCAGCTCTCAGCACGGAGAGGCTTTGCACCTGTGTGCAGCTCTCAGCACGGAGAGGCTTTGCACCTGTGTGCAGCTCTCAGCACGGAGAGGCTTTGCACCTGTGTGCAGCTACTATTCTTGCTAATTTATCACACTTGTGAGTGTGAGCTGAGCCTGGTGCCCAGCTTACAGCCTGAGTGCTGTCACACGTGGCAGCTTATTGAATGCGATCCTCACACCCCTGGTCAGAAAAGCGTTATCCTTGTCTCAATGAGGGATTTCAGGTTCAGGGGTGAGAGGAAGAGTGGTTGCCCACAATGAGATGACCCAGTTGGTGGCTAGAGGAGATGGTCTCCGCAATCTGTGCTGTTCCTGCTGGTCTGGGGCACCCCCCACCCACCCCACCCCAGTGTGTGGGAGATCTACCAACTCCCATTTCACCCTCACCATCTACACCCTTGTGCCTTTGTTGTTGTTGTTGCCTCTTCTTTCTCAAACTGTTTCCTCCTAATTTTCATTTTCATTTTCTTCTAATTCAGTGGACATGCAGAAACTTTTCAAAGCATTCTTCCTCCTCCCTCCCATCAGGCTCTGAAGGGGCCTGAGATGCCACTCTCAGCTCTCATCTGAGCATTGTTTATTTCCACTTGAAATATCAAGAGAATGCTATGTTCATATTTCACCCATGATGAAATAGTTGTCCATTTTCACTGAGTCTTCTGGACTGTGTACTAACAAGTTGCAACTTAGAAATGGTTATTACCCTATGATGGAATGATTGCATCCACTTGGCTTTTAGAAGGTTAGATACTATCAAAAATCATAACCTATAGAATGACAGGTTTTAAATGTATCTATGTTCTATCATTCAATAAATGTGTTCACTATCTTATTAGTGAAACCAACAAAATTTGATAATCAGAATTTTTCTTTTCTAGTTATGACCAGCGAGGAATGTATCTCTTAGTTGGAACAGCAATAGGATACACCTTTGTTATCGACGCCAGTCCCTCAAGTTTCTTTCAGATTCTTGGATTTATAGGTACTACACAAAATATTTGCTAACTTAAACTATTAATCACTTTAGTCCAAAGACTTTAAGATTTATTAAAATAGGACTGTCAAGAAACAATTACTTCTTTCATAATTTCTAGAAGAGCAAAATATAAACAACTTAAAAATTCTCATGTTATTATAAAGGGACATTGGTTTATCCCTGAATTTTTTAAATATTACTTTTATTTATTTATTTTTTTTGAGACTAGGTCTCGCTATTTTTGCCCGTGGAACTGCAGTCTCACGTTGCAATGGATATTATTAGTGGAGTGTGTGCAATGTGCCAGGCACTCTTCTACATTTTTTTTGAGACTAGGTCTTGCTATTTTTGCCTATGGAACCACAGGCTCACGTTGCCTGGGGTACCACAGACTCAAGCAATCCCCAGCCTCAGCTTCCCAGGTAGCTGGAATTGCAGGAATACGCCACCATGACCAACTTTTTTGGGACTAGGTCTCTCTGTGCTGCCCTGGGCGGGACTCGAACCGTGATCCCCAGACCCTGCCATGACTCCATAAGCTGTCGCTTACAGGCACGCGCCACTGTGCCTGGCAACTTTTATCTATTTAATCATAAGATCTAAGGGAAGTTTTATCCCATGCATCTGTAGTGTTTCTTCCTTACAAAATAATACCCAGCTTTTTCAGGAACGTGCATCCAATTGCCCACATAAACCACAGAGGTAATAGGTGAGTCGGTGCCCTTGTGATGAGTAGCAAGAACTAATACTTTTCTCTTTGCCGTTAAGTACCAAATAAGTACTTTTTCCCTGAAATAGACTTTAAGTCCAGTAACTGAGTTTTAAAATTAGTGAGTGCCTACTCACTGTGAAATGCTGAACCTGAGCCCTGTGCAGTCATAGAAGGTCGTAGAGTTCATTTGGTGAAGGAGAAATAAGTGGAGGGTCACGTGAGCCCATGGAAGAAGCAGCTAACGCTGCCGAGCTGAGGAAAGAGGTGGCGGTGAAGGGTACAGCAATAGTGAGGACTGAAGTAGTACAGGGTGGGGCATCTTGGGGTTCCAGCCCTAGAGAAATGCCTGAGCAAGGCGCTTGGGATGGCAGGAAGTCTGGTGAATAGGTAGAGTTTACGACATGGCAGTCTCTGCCATGAGTTCTGAAAGAAGACACTGTATCTTGAATTTCATCCCTAAGACTCTGGACGCAGTTCTATGATAGAGACATCATCAGAGGTTTCCAAGATGGAACTGGCATGATTTTTAGAGGATGATTCTGTCACCGGGATGAATGATGAAGCAGAAAGGCAGGAGAATGGAGTCAAAAGACGAGCTAGTGAAATGTTGCAATAGCCCAGGCAAGAGGCAATAGTAACCCTAACAAGAGCCAATGTTTATCGAGTGATTCCCTACACACTTGCCATGCGTCCATTCATTTAATTCTTACAGACAACTTTCATTCAGTAGAAACTACTTTTTTTTTTTTTTTTTTGAGACTAGGTCTTGCTATTTTTTGCCCGTGGAACCGCAGGCTCTCGTTGTCCAGGGTACCACAGACTCAAGCAATCCCCAGCCTCAGCTTCCCAGGCAGCTGGGATTACAGGCACGCGCCACCACACCCAGCTATTTTTTTTTGGAACTAGGTCTCGCTCCGGGCCCCAGGCGGGACTCGAACCGCGATCCCTAAGCCCCTGCTGCTTCATAGGCTGAAGCTTACAAGCACGAGCCACCATGCCCGGCAGAAACTACTTTGTCCCCATTTTATAGATGAGGCAATTGAGGCACAAGGTTGAGTGCTTGTTCCTGCAGGTAGGAGGTGGGGGAGCCGGGCCTTGGACTTGAGAGTTGATGCTCTTTTCCACAGGGCAACACCTACGCAGCAGCCACAGAAGGAGAAAGGCAGGGCAGCCGCAACTGGTGGGACTGATGGAACTTGGTTCATTTATACAAGAAAGGGCGGGATGAGCCATGACCCCAGAAATTCTGGCCTGGAGTGTGGCAGTTTGTGATATCATTAATAGTAGTAAAAATTCTGGGAAAAGGAAGATACAGGTTGAGGAGAAGGGCCAACAAGCTCTGTAGACTTGAAGCCAATGAGCTCATCTGGGGGTGTTGAGTATATACTGCATGTACTGGAGATGTGTAGTGCAAGCTCAAGCTTTCGTGACAAAATTCTGATCTTGAAATCATGGGAGCTGATAAAATGGCTTGAGACAATCAAGTGAAAACAAACTCAATTGCTTAATGAGGTCAGATGACTGAAGTACGTCAATCAGACATGGAACATCCAGGGCCTTGGTTGACTGCACAGCAGATGCAGGTCTTACCTGGAAATTCATGTTTTTACCATATTTGGCCAGAATGTGGGATTGACTCACACTTACACTGACGTTGTGGTCAGAGGGAGTAGCAGCGATAAAGAAAATTGAGGCTAGGCAGAGTGATGAGAGGACTGGGGATCCCCCACTTAAAAGGAGCTTAAACAAGGGAGGCCAGTTGGGGTGTGAGCAGAGTGAAGATGGGGATGGTGCCCAATGGATTTGGCAGTTGGCAGATGACCCCAGGGGAAAATTCCTTCTTTGGAACAGAGAGAAAAGAGGATGGGGGAAGAAAGGAGGTCAGAAAAATGAAGTCAGCAAGTAACAATTCCTGCTCCCAGTTTGCAGTAGAGAAAGGAAAATTGGATGGTGACTATGGTGGAGCGGTAGGCTGACGGAGAAGTCCTGTTGTGAAGATAAGTCTTGGGGGTTGAGAAGAAGAACCCTTGATAGACATAAGAGAATAAAACATGTTTACTGATAGCACACCTGGTTTAATAGCAGACCAGAGGCATGGGGTCCCTTCCTCGATGTAAGGGGTTACCTGTTGCTCTTACAAGAAGTATGGGAAGAAGGCAAAGATGGGAACAAACAGAAGGTGAGATTTGGGGTAAGAAGTGTAAGGTCCTGATCGTATTGGGTGGCCTTAGCCTTCCTGTTGAGATCCCCACTGACTCCAGACCTGAGTGGCAGGCGCTGGAAGGAGAGTGCCCGTACCTGCGGGAGTGGTGGATCTGGAGGGAGCCGGAGGTGGCCCCAAGAACAGCACCTTACAGAGACAGATGCCCCCCTGGGGTCAAGAGAAGCCCACTTAGGAAGTCGCAGGTGCAGTACCTTGGCTACAGGTGCACAGAGCACTGATGTCCACGTTTTCCAATCCTAGGATTGGGAAACCCTCCTGGAGTGGCCGTTCAAGGGGCCAGAGGGATGGGTTTGCTGTGAGGGTGGACAGTGCAGGCTCCAGACCCTCCCCACCAGGGGCTGAAGTAGAACCAAACCAGCCCAGCAGCCCAACACTCAAGCAGAGGCATCTCCTCTCTGTTCTTTAAAATGGCCCCGTCACTTCTGGCTAAAGATCACTGTAGGAATAAATGCAAAACCCAAGCCTTAGTGCAGACAATTCTATAATAGGATAGTTTACATTTGAGGAGATAAGTCTTTTTACCATGAGTGACCACTTGTGTGGCCTCTGTTTGCTTTCAGAGGTGGGCAAGAACATTTTGCAAATCTCCACCGTGTCTCTTCTGGATACAGACATAGTGGAAGTGATGGTGCTTTACCCACTCGCAGACACAGGGAAAAGCAGGCTGGTAATATTCACTCTGCCTAAAATACTATCACAAGGTAAGGAAAAACAGGCAGCCAGCTCTGTCCTGGCCCACAGTCATTGCTGCAGCTTTCTTTTGCTTCTTCTGTGGGGTAGGATTTCCTTCTCTTCACACGTGAACATGTAGCATGGCTCCCTTTGGTTATTTGACAAAGCGAAACTGATGTGGTGGCTGCTGAGCACTATGATATGTGGACACTCCTCTAGGCCTGGCCACTCGGAGGAGCATATTCCCATTCATGTGAGGGTACCATGGCACTTTTGTCAAACTGACACGTCATTTCCCCATGTGTCTAACTTTGTAACTTCAAACATGCAGAGTTACATTCAGCAGGTAATCGTGTCATTACTTTCACTGATCAAATTATGCAGAAGGCTTTCTGAATTAAGGGACCTAATAGACACTCTTTGGTTCAGGTAATGAATTTGTCTGGGTAGCGATCTCACAAATACATAATCCTAGAGGATGAGAGCGGAACACCTCAAAGGACTTTTATGTTTTAATTAGGAATCTCTAGACGATCATGAGTTTCTTTAATGACATGTCTCTACTTAATGGAAGAAATTACCAAGGTCATTCAAAAGATATTTTACTCCTATTGGCCATTTAATACCTGAGCCTTTCTAATGGAGCCAAGATGCTTTTGAAATTCATTTTATCACCTACTAGCTCTGAATTATTCATTGAGCATTTGAATTTTTTATTTTGCTTCCCGTAGTTGCTCATCATTTTTTAAAAATAATAAAATTGATCTATTGTGTAAGTGATCTCTTCTTCCCCTGACCTGACAGTTTTCCTAAGCTTCACTGATGAAAGAGGGAGGCTGAGAGATGAATTTATCCATAAGTTCCTGTATGAGATAGAGCATCCCCTGTCCTCGGCAGTGCTGGATTTTCAAAGCCACCAAGTATATGGCTACTGTAGTCACGTGCCGTACATCTGCAGCTATCTTCTGCCTGAAGAGGTATGCTGGGACTCAAGTGCTCTCCTTCACCTTTGCCATCAAACTGATCCACAGTATTAATTAGATCAAATTGATCCACAGTATTAACTAGATCAAACTGATCCACAGTATTAATTAGATCAAACTGATCCATAGAACTAATTAGACATGATCCATGCGCTAACATTATAGTCCAGTTAACAAATGACTTTGTTATAGTAAAGAATGTCTTTGGAGTAGATATGTCAGCATGATTTGTCGATTCATCCTAAACACATTTGAGCAACCTCATATATCATCCTTGTCAGTTAAACATGCAGATGACATGATATTAGGTTAGTGCCTGTAACAAACAACCTAGTATTATAAAATCTATGCCCCAGGTATCAGATTGATCATTTTCAGTGGAACTTTGCACCTGGGCCCCAAGCAAAATGACACAAAACAGTTAAACTATGTCTCCTGCATCCTTTCATTGCACTCTTCAAATTTCTCCTAGATTGTGTCACCCCTACTATGCACACTGGATTACCGACCACTTCTCTTCTAAACCCCTCAGATCAGGCCCTTCTCTTCTACAATAGCCAGTATCAGGAGATACAGAACTTCAGAGAAAGAAGAAATGATTTGTGGGAAAGGGGGTTTCAGAAAAGCATCTCCCGGAAAGAAGAATTTGATTTGAACTTTGAACAATAGAGCAGATTCTGACATGGAGAAATAGTGATTGCAGTTGTGGGGGTGGGTGAGGATGCTGAGGTAGCAAGGGGTTGAGATTGATGGGGATGGGTTTGGGAAGGACACCACAGATAAAAAGCATGTCATGTACAGAGGCATGGAGCTGGGGTGACATGAGCCAGGGGAATAGCAACTCTTTTATTTTGACTTGCTCATGGGATGCATAAAGTGATTAGTGGAAGATTGTCCATGTAGGCCAGCATCTTTAATAGTAATTAACAGAAAAAAGACTTTTCTTAGTTGGTGAAAGCAAACTTACTTGCAAGCAAAGATGAAACTGGTGAAAATGCAGGGCCGACCATTTCTGATGACAGCATTTGTGGGTGTGACTCTGACCCTATATGCATGACCACCAAGCCTAGGAGGCTGCCCCCCATCTTTAGTGTCATGTGGTCATTTTCTTTAATTGGCAGGCACACGCTGGCCTTCACATTCTTAAGCCGCACCAAAAAGTGCAAAGCAGGCTCTACGGGCCCGGCCTGCTCTCTCTGTCTCCGCACGGACTGTGGCTCATCACAATCGCCAAGTGTGGGATTATGTGTTTCAGAGACATTCACACTCTGGTAAGCTTCTTCAAAACCGTGGGCTTTATATCTCAGGCTCATCGAAGGGGGGAAAGCCTTTAGGAATGGAATTGGAATTCTTTTTAGGTGAACTGACTCATACCTAATCTACCACAGATGGTATAATTGACAGTCATGTTTTAGGGTTGCTTCTGGGTCTCAGGGAGGAAATGCAGACAAGGAGGCAGGGGCAGGGCTGCTGTGGGGCCCCTTCCCCCCTCAGTGGTGTGTCTTGGCTTCCTTGAGCTTCCTTGGCTTCCTTGAGCTTGCTCATCTGTAGCGTGGCAAAGACTCTTGCCCTCATTCTGCAGGATTCTGGTGGCAGCCAGTGACCAGATGTAGGCAAAACTGCTTTGGAAATAGTGCATTGTGGTGGAAACCTGGGGAGTCTGGCGGCTGTTTTTGTATAGTTTAACTTGTGTGACCCTTATCCAGGGTTCCAGCCCCCACCCCATGAGGCATCAAAAACATGTCCGTAACCCAGGCAGATGGGCCTTGCTCACCTACACAGCAAACCCTAGCTTAAGCCCCTTAGAGGTTCTTTTCACTTGGGCAGTTTGCCAGCTTGGCTCCCCATTGCTTATTCAGAGGGTTTGGATAGGCTACAGTTGATTGTTGCACAGCACACGGCAAGATGTCAGAGTTACTCTGGATGATTCTAGGCAAAGCACCTCCTAGGGGAGGTTATCTATGACAGCACTGTTTAGAAAACCACCCTAAGCAATATCCATCAGCAGAGGCTAGGATAAACAAACAGTGGTACATAAAGAGTAATTATATACATGTGGAATATTAGATGCAGGAGAGAAGGATGTGGACTAAGGATTCGTGTGAACCATCAGTACAATGTGGGCTATTAGGTACAAAATGAGATCTTCATGTAACAAGAGGAGAAAATGCTAAGATGTATTGTTAAGGGAGAAAAGAAAGGTGAGAATAAATGTCTTGTGTTACAACTTGAGTAGTAAGTTATATAAATATTTATATGCATAACAAAGCCTCTGACAGGATATTGAAGGTCCTGGTTCATCAGTGGCCTTTGGGAGGTGGCAGAGGCATGTGGCCAAGAAGATGTCATTGCATACTACATTACAGATTTTAGATTTTGAGCTGTTCAAATGTGTTACCTACTCAAAAAGTCATCTTTAAGACACCACAATCGAGGACCAGGTGACACAGAAATCCCAGGTTTTAGTGAAGGAGTTTAAACTGTTGTCTTGTATGCACATGAGGTTTGTTCGGGTTCTAATTAAAATAGTTTAATTGGCCTTCCCCATCCAGGACATGTTAGCCTCCATTCTTCACAGTACCCATCACCCCGCCCTCACTTTCTGCCTCTTCACTCCTGAATGGAACCTACCTGATGCCTGAAGGCACCTGAAAATGTCACCTCAGCTGGGTCAAGTTCCCTTCCTTAACTTCGTAGCCTTCAGAAAACCATTCACTCTGTGTCTGATCTTCCCATTATTACTTGGTGACAATGCTTCCTTTCCTTCCGTCTTCCCCAAGTGGGATAAGATCCATATTGATGAATGTGTTTTAAACCAGCGATCTTCAGTGCTAGGTGTTGCCAGGAGGCTACTCCCATTCCAATTCAATGCTGCTGGCAAAGAGAAAAAGATTTTCCACCAGCAAAAGTGCATGTAACCCCGTGGAAAAACCAGGTGGTAGGATTGCATTTGTAACTTCTGTACTTTCTTCCTAAAACTATCGAGGAAACATTTGTTCGGTATCGGAGCCATTCTCACCAGGCACATGGGATTCAGTCATTGAGAATGTCCATGGATGGACAGAACATTCTGGTGAACGGGAGAAATGATGGCACCCTTGTTTACATGAGATGGAGGTATGTCCAGGACACAGCTAGCGTCTCACACAATGTGGCGTTCTGTAGATGTTATATTTAGATACAGCAAAGCTAGTATAACAGGAGACAATGGAAGAAAGTCTGTGGTATGATCAGATCCCCAAAAGAGAGGTCTCTGACACACGAGGAAGCATCTGGGAGAGTCAGGAGGCAGAGGAGTGGGAAACAGATACAAGCCTTTACTATCGTTTCTGTGGTAGAAACAGGCAGGCTGAGGGTTGGGCTAGTTTGGATGGTTTCCGTGGGTGCTGGCGCATAGGGGCCATTCTTCTGTTGTTTGGTATTTGGGCCTGAAGCAATCAGGGCAGGGAAATCGTGATTCTAGGTAATAAAATACAGCAGGAGCTGGCCGAGAAGTGGGCTCCAGGTTGGTCAGTGTGCATCTGAAGGGTGGACTGCAGGCCTGGTTGTTTCCTGTCCCTGGGGATTGGCCATCCTGGAGGAACACCACCTTCAGGGCCAACAGAGTCCTTGTCTTGGAACCTCAATGCACAACAAGTTAAAAAGTCACAACTTGTACACCTGGGATGAGCAGTTCCCCCTTTGATAACACATGTCAAAGGAGCACAAGAAACAAGGACAATTCTGAACATTCAATCACTTTAAAACTCCTATTTGTCCCTAAAAACCCTGACTTATATATGTATGTATGTGTGTACACATACATTTATTTTCCTAATTTTACTGATCTTAGACAATTTAAAATTATTTAGATTTTTTTCTCAAACTAAAAATTCTAAATAAACAAATAAATGCTGCCCAAGCAGGTAGATGTTGAGCACGGCCATAGAGAACGGGAAAGCAGCTGCCTGGACAGGGAAGGCTGCCTTGTTTAATCCACCAATGACAGTATAGCAGTTCATGTCAGGAAGAGAGTATTTTATACCTGTGAGTGAAATAATAACAAAACATGCACATTCTCAGTGACATCTGAGGATATTTGAGGATGTTTATTGTTGTAGAGATTTTATATCATTTCAGCGTTGGGTATCACTTACTTCATTGGTTAATTTGAAGCAGGCATCATCATGCCCATCTTACAGAGGATCCTACATAAAACATTAATTTCTCACTCTGTAGGTCCCAACCTGTGCTTTAGAGTAACACCTAGCATCTCAGACAACAGCAAACAATTGGTGCTGGAGCTCTTATTATTAGAAATAAGGACATTTTTACCCATCAGTAGTTAACCACCAAGGCTTATGACTCAGAACAAAGTAGAGTTTGGAACCTTGGTCCAAGACTTATTAGCTTGTGACCTTAGGCATGTGACAACCTTTTTAAATTATCTATATCAATATCACGTGAGAGGGGATCTGTTAGAAACAATAGCACAGAAAAGGATGTGATTAACATTCCATTATATATATACACACACACCACATACACACTCTCACACATGTATTTTCTATATCCTTGCCAACACTTGTTAAATTATACATTATATATTTATAAACAGAAATAGAAAATAGAGAATGTTTCATTTTATATATAAAGGAATATTATTCATCTGTAAAGACAAAGAAATCTTGCATTTATGACAGTGTGGATGGACCTCAAGGACATTAGGCACAATGAAGACAGAGAAAGACAAATATCATATGATCTCTTATTGGCAGAGTCTAAAAAATAAGAATAATGATGCCAAGCTCATGGATTCATAGACTAGCTAAGTAGTTGCCAGAAGCAGAGGATGGTGGGCAGGTGAAATAGGTAAAATGGGTCAAAAGTTAAAAAGAATAAAAGAAAGCACATAGTATTTTATCAATAAAAATCCTAGTCAAGGATATTATAACTGGGAAAACTCAGATGGCCAAATATATTCTCACTGAAGAAATTTCAGTAAACCAGCTTCCAAGCTTAATAGAAAAGGGAAAATGTATAGCACAAAAGGAAATTAAAATGTTGTTAAATGTATTGCACATACATTAATGTATTTATAAATTAGCTAACCTGTTAAAAGGAAAACAAGCAAAAAACCCTGTAGCCACAATTCAATTTAAAAAAAGGAACCATTGGTTTCTATGGTTTGAAAGTCCCTCTCTGCCTACCATAAGTTCAACAGATTCTTTAGATTCTCTTCCTAAAAGGATAACTTTTCTTTAAACTATGGTTTTGTAGAACATTCATTCGTGTGTTTTCCCTCTCTTTTTTATTAATAGGAGGTTTGGAGGAACCTTAGCCAATGAAATTCTTGAATATTCCCAACAACTTTTAACTTTTCTGAGGAACAGCATGGATGAGGAGAATGATTATTTAAGTGAAAAACAAAGAGAGAGCTTGGATTTGAGATCAGAATCTGGATACCCAGTTGAGTTTCAATATAGTCTCTCTCTCTCTCTCTCTCTCTCTCTCTCTCTCTCTCTCTCAACTCAGAGACTTTTTGGCTTGTGGTTTTCTTTTAACACATGGTTGATAACAGTCCTCTTTATCTGGTGATCCCATGATTTTCATAAAGGAATATGAGCTACATCTGAGGCAAAATATCTAGTTTTTGTCAAAGTAATCACAAATAGTAACTGCAAATCTCATTTAAAACATAGTACAAGATCTAGGCTTGCCTGAAAGAAAAATCGTACTACCAATGCAAGGGTGCTGGCACGCCACCCTCTGTCTTTCAAATGAACTGCATTATTAAAGAAGTGTCTGGTCAGAGAACATTCATTCGTTAAGCCATTGAACAAATATTTATCAAGCTTGTATAAAGCACTAGACTGAGGGGGGTAATATATGCATGAACATAATAGAAAAATTTCCTGCCTCTCATGAAGCTTTCATAATTGGGGGCTGGCATAAGCAAATATCAGCAAGCAAATAAATACAAAAAGACAGTAATAAGACCTATTCAGTGGAAAAAAATGGGCTGGTGTGATAGCATTTGGCTAGAATGCCCCCTCTAAAGAGATGATATTCAAACTGAGATCCGAGTTAAGAGAGGTGCCAACATGCAAAGGTAGAGGGTGGGCACTCAGAAAGAGTGGTCAGGGCTGAGGAGAAAGAGCGAGGCACATTTTAGGACCTGAAAAAGTCCTGTTCAGTTGAAACAAGCAAGGGAGAGAGGAAATGAGGTTCTTGTTTTGGGGGAAAAAGCAAGCAACAAAGAGTTTGGGTGTTATTTTACATGTATTGAGAACCTGTTCATGTGTTTTGAGCTGAAGATTAGCAAGGTCTTGTTTACAACTCTGAAATAATGACTTGCCACTCTAGGGAGAATATTTCCTGCAAAAAAGAAAGGTGAAAGCTGGTAAGGTAGTTAAGAGGTCAAGATGGAGACCCAGGTAACAGATATGGAAGAATGTTGTGAAGAAGAGAAATGGTAGATTTCAGGTAGGTTCCAGAGGTTTTGACAGAACTTGCTGATGGATTGGACATAAGGAGAGTGGGAAAGAAAGTATTCAAAGATGACACCTAGATTTTTTTCACTTGATCAGCTGTATCTAAGACGGCACCCTTTGAGGCTACAGGACTTCAGGGAAAGAAGCCATAGTGAGACCTAGTCCCAAAAAATAGCTGGGCGTGGTGGCACGTGCTTGTAATGCCAGCTACCTGGGAAGCTGAGGCTGGGGATTTCTTGAGTCAGTTGTACCCTGAGCAGCATGAGCCTGTGCTTCCACAGGCAAAAATAGCAAGACCTAGTCTCAAAAAAAGAAGAAGAAGAAGAAGAAGCCACTGTGCCAGGGAAGAAGGGAATATGAAATCAGTTTTACCCAGACTGACCTTGAAAACCTGTTAGACATCCAAGTGTGGGAACCAAGTAGGCTATTGCATCCATGAACCTTGCAGGGGAGAAGTCAGGGCTGGAGAAATTGACTGGAATGTCAGGGTCTTATGGATGGAAGTTAAAGGCATAAATAGCAATACACTCATGGAAGAGTGTATGTTGAGAGACAGGGGGAGACGAGGACACAGAACAAGTTGTAGATCCAGGGAAAGCGCTAAGGAAGACAAAGGAAACTGAGAAGGGCAGCCACTGAGGTTGCAGGAGAACCAAGAAATTCTTTTGAGACATTTTACTGCAAAGAGGAGTACAGGAAAAGGATGGTGACTAGGGAGGAATGTGGTGGTCAACAAAGGTAGCTTTTCTAGGACAAGAGATATTGGAGCATGTTTGGGAAGGATTCTTGCTGTTGGGAAAGAACTTGCAGAAGGATAATGGGGTTTAAGTGTAAGCTCCTCAAGGAGGAGAAAAAGATGAAGATCCTAAGCACAAATGGCAAGGTAGACCCTGATAGGCAGGAACATTTGGTCTACAGTAACAGGAAGAGAAGGCAGAGTGATTTGGTGAGTGTGTGACTTGTGTGATCATTTCTGCTTTCTCAGTGAAAACTGCTTCATGAAGGACAGACTGGTAGGAATTAAATTAATAAAACATTACATCTCAGGTGGGCAACATCATTTTATAAGAGGAATAGAACAAATGCAAAGGGACTCAAAGTAATCATATAAAGTCTGGTGGGAGAAAAATTTGATGAAATTTAAATTTAAGAGATGTCTCTCTCATCTAAGGAGCATATGGATAGAAGGGCAAGCATTGACTCATCACAAGAAGAATTAGCCCTGATTGTTGATGTGAAGGAATGTCCCTGGATAGAGCGAAAAAGCAAAGAGGTATTTATAAAACATGGAAGAGGTTTGGAATAAAATTTATAGGTGTGCTAAATAGACTTGTTTCCTATGAAAGCTTATTATAAAGTTCCAAAGTAGAACAAGATACTACCCTTTCAGAGCATTCCATTGTATAAGTGTAACTATGATGGACTGTTAGCTACAAAAAGATGAAATCTTGCCATTGGCAACAATATAGATGGAACTGGAGATTATGTTAAGTGAAATAAATTAGAAGACAGATAAATACCAGATGATTTCACTCATATGTAGAATATAGAGAAACAAAACAAAGGAAGTTTCATGATTAAACCAAAACTGGAGAAATATGACTGTAGAACTGATGCTTCTATAGGGGGAAAATGGGAGCAGGAACAAAAGGGGAGGAGGCTGAATGGTGTATGGTAAAGGTATAAGGGTGCTTTGGTGGTTGGGTTTGGTGTGGTGACATAACATCTGTCCCTATTCCCCTAAATCATATACAATATTATAAGCCAATGTTTCCTCAATAGTAGTGAGGACAACTATACTCAGGCCAACTGACACTCAACATTCATATCTAAGGAAATCACAGCAAAGAATTAGCATAGTACCTCCTGTTTTGACTTAGTTGGGAGGATCCTGACATGTTGGCTTGGAGAACAAAAGTGGGCCAGAAAGAGAACAGACATGGTGGCTTCAGATATGCAGGAAGATGATTTAGGTCGCAGCTCACTCTGGATTTAGCCTGATTTCTAGTTTCATGCAAATTCTGGGTAAGAGGCAAGACTGGTTTTTCTTGGTCAACTGTTCTCTACTTTTCACTAAATTATTTTCTTTCCATTGTTCTTATAATTGACATCAGTTCCAAGTTGCTTCATGACCATCTCACATTGTAGGAGTTAGACTTGACTAAGGCCTTGCAGTGCTACAAGTTCATGTATACTTCATGTTATTATTTTTAATTCTAGATTTTTACTTTTATTTTTTTTGAGATTTTTATTTTTGATCTAGAAAAGTGCTATATTCATATGTACATATTACATATGTGTATATATATATGAATTATCATCTTTCTTGTTTCTCTTGCTTATATTGATGTTCTGCTTTAGGCCATCAAAAAAGAGATCCAACAGTTTTCCGGTAAAAGGAAGGAGATAAAAAGAGGAATCAAAACACTTGCTAAAACTGTAAGTATTGTGGTTTCAGATACTAACGCATTTGGTTAAATGTATTACTAAAATTACTTTTTGAACTTTATATTATTTAACTCAGTGTGAGGATCTGGATCCACTTGTTCTCTCTGCCTGTAACCCCAGTTTTCTGGGACACTCCAACAGTAGAATTTTTATCAGTTCACACTGTAATAATGGTTTTCTGCTGCCTTTCACACTCTTGTATTTGTTAAAATCATACACATTTTACAAATTAAGTGATTCATAGTTACATAATTAGAAATAATGTTTTTAAAACAGAATCTGTTCTTTTCTCCACCATAATTCCTGCACTTGTAGCTTTTTTTTTTTTTTTTTTTGCATGGCTATTTATCTCTAACTTTCTAAATGGTCTTCTCAGTACTACTATTTCTTGCTATTTCCATTTTGGCACTTTAGGTTCTTCTGCACACCTGACCACTATGACATACACATGTGTTCACACTGTGCACATTATTAGAGTTATGTAAGTATTCTTCAAAGCTAAGCAACATGATACTGAATCATTACATCTGATTTTGCAGCTTTATTTTTCCTGACATCAGCAATCACCTTTGTTTTGGATTACTCCTTTTTGTGAAAATTTCTTTCAAAATTCTACAAAACCCTTCCCAGTAGCCAAATACTTGAGGTAATCAATCTGTCCTTGCATTTTTTTGGTGACATGTGTTAGAGTTCTTCATCTTCTAAACACCTTGTGTAGGACTTTTTATATTGAAGATATTAATACTTTGTCCTATTTATTGCATGGTGTGTCCTTTAAACCTCAATTCTTTTAAGTTCTAAACCTTTCAATATAGCTTTTATGTGGAAATATAGAAAAGAGCATGACAATAAGTTCAGTGGCCAATACTGTTTCATCTATATCCTTATTCCCATCCTATCCCAGATACCATATCACCTCATCTTTCTTTCTTTAGTGTATATCTCAAAAAGATAAGAACTCTTTTTTTTTTTTTTTTTTTTGAGACTAGGTCTCACTATTTTTGCCCATGGAACCACAGGCTCTCATTGCCCGAGGTACCATGGACTCAAGCAACCCCCAGCCTCAGCTTCCCAGGTAGCTGGGATTACAGGTGTACACCACCACGTCCAGCTGTTTTTTTGGAACTAGGTCTCACTTCGGGCCCCAGGCGGGACTCAAACTGTGATCCCTAGCCTTGGCCGCTTCATAGGCTGCAGCTTACAGGCACGAGCCACCATGCCTGGTGAAAAGATAAGATCTCTTAACATATATAACCACAACATCATCAGCACACCTAAATATCAGTCATTTCTTCATCATTCAATGAAGTGTTGAACATACCTTGTTTTTCTAAGAATGAGAATCTATGGATTAAACCTTAAACTTCACTATCATAAGCTGTCACCTAATTCTTTACCCAGTAGCTACCTTTAAATAAGAAGAACAACAAAGATGTGAAATTTATATATAAATCAATTATTTAATAAAAAAATTTTAACAAAAAAAATAAATAAAAAGAACGTCCATTTTTATTGATGCCTACCAAAAGAGACTCGGAAAGCCAGCTGCCTCTTTAATGTTTCATCCTTGTCACTCATTTCCTATTTTAAAAATTAGGTTCTGAGCATGATGGAAGAGAATCAATCAGTAGATGAAATTGCGAAATTAGAGCAAAAGGAATTTTGCTTGGATCTTGAAGAGCTGGAAAGGCTTCATGATGAAAGTGAGGAAGAAGTAGCAAAGGTATGGAGATATCATTTAGGCACCAGGAAGTTATGCTAAAAAGAGGAAAGGCCGTCCAACATAACGCAAATATAACCAAAACTTTCTCAGCACCATGTGACTAAAGCAAACTTGGCATCTACACATGGACTGAATCAGAAGTTAGCCACGGGGGGAGGGTTAAGGGGAAAAAAGCATTTGTGCCTTCTGTATGTGCCAACCATCTTCCTCCATGTATTTGCATATATTTAGAAATCCTCTAGTCGCCTCAGGACAACTTTGGACATTTTTGGCGTAGTAAACCCTTTCTTAACTAGAGTAGGTGTCTAAGAGTAGAATTGCTGGCTCATATAGCAGATCTATTTTTAGTATTTTTAGAAGTCTCCACACTGTTTTCCAGGGACCAGTCTCCATTTCCACCAGCAGTGGACAAGGGCTCCTTTTGCTCTGCCTCCTTACCCATACTCTTTCTGGTCTTTTCACTATGGTCTGCTCTCACAGATGTTACCTCACTGTGTTTCCAGATAAGTGATGATGAGCATTGTTCTTATGTGCCCGTTGAACTGTCTTCTCCAGAGAAGTGTTTATTTAGCTCCACTGGCCATTTTGTGTTTGTGTTTGGGTTGTTCTCTTTTTGCTGGGTTGTATGAGTTCTTTACATACCATGGCTATCAGTCCGTTGTCAGGTGTATGATGTATAAATATTTTCTCCCATCAGTTGGATGTCATTGTGTCCTTTTGGAAAGGTTGGTCAAATGGCCTCAGCAGTGGAGGATGGGACAGACTGGAAATCAGGCAGTTTCTGACAAGTGATATTTCAAAACAGCAGCTTATTTAAGAAAATGTAATGTCAGTTGGGTTAGCCTTTAACTCAATGTATAACTATCAAAAATAATAAAATGTATATTAAAGCCACTAGTCAGAAAATACGTAAAATTAACTTGACTGAACAAACAGATAAATAAGAAATTTGCCAGCCTTGAGGATACTGTTTATAGTTTGCTAACAATTATGGAAACAAAATGAAATGCTAAATGCTTCTGAAGAGGATCCTAAGGATTAAAGCTTATTGGGTCTTACTTTCATACCAGCTCCTTTGGCAAACTGTTAAAATCAGAATGCTTAATCTCTACCTAAGTATTAACTGGATTATTTAATCAGCTGAAACTGAAGTCATGTACATGTTTCTCAATGGGAAAAGGTAGATTCTGTGATCCCCAGGAGCAGTAGTGTTTGCTGGACATAAGTAACAGAAAAGTTAAGCGAAATAAAGACCCCAAGACAGAGGTCACAAACAAGTGTGTATAGACAAGCCCTCATTTTGATAACTGGCAGTTTCATAAAAACTTCAAATTTCTCAAATAAAAGAGGAAGATTTGGTACAATGGATGCTTCCATATCTCACACCTGCCAGCCCATCCTGTGACTCTGCGCTTTGTCTCTCAGGCACACTGGGCCATGCACCTGTCTTCACACCCAAGTGGCACCTGGTGGGGTGCACCTGCTTGTCTGTGCTCGTGTTTGCAGCCCAGTCCTCAAGGAAGGGAATCCCAAGCCACCTGACTACACTCCCAGAAACATTCCCAAAGGCAGAAAGGTATTCCCGGCAGTGTTTCTCACAGAGGGCAACCTCATGTATTGGGGAAGCAGATCAAGCCCCATCGTTACATATGAGCCCAGGCTGGAGAGCGAATTGGCAATGCAGTTTTTTAATACACCACATTTTCATTTTTATCTTTTCCTTTCATTTATGTCCTTAGATAAGAAAGGAGGCAGAGATGCATAACCTAGCCAAGAGATATTTAGCTGAACTTATCAAAGACGAGTGCTGGAATTCAATGGCTGTGAAAGGTCGAAGTCTTAAGGTAATAGTGCAACCCCAGGTTCGACACCACAGCACTGTGGACCATAAGCCATTTCATTTCCATTCTCAAGGCAGAAAGATTTTTTAAAATGTAAAACCTTTGTACCCAAAAGAGCACCCCCCCCCACCCCATGCACGCTTTGCCCATTCCTGGATTGAGTCGGTGTGTTATTTCTCTCCTTTCCCCACCTTTGCTCAGTCTCCACAGCTTTCAAGCCAGCCTCTCTTCAGGTATGTCTGAGCACCTCCTTCATGCTTCCCTTTATAAGACTCCCTACATCCGTCTTCATAAACATTTATTCCAAAAGGCTGCCCCACTTCCACTGAAAGCTATGCTTGCTGTAGTTCGCATTTCTACCTGTGCCTGCTTTCGTGGTTTCCAAAAGGCTGCTTTTCACTAAGGTTCCTCCCAACACAATTTCCCTCTTTGTGGAGGATGACCAAAAGCCCCACTTAACACCTACGGTCCTAGAATTCCTACTAGCAGAACTCCTTCCACTGTCAAGCATACCCCACACATGGATGATGAGGTACTGTCTACCGTCACACCTCATGAACTTGAGTATTGCTTAAGAACAGAATCTCAAGAGCAGCACATTCAGGGCTGATAATTCTCAGTTGTGGGGGCTATCTCGTAGATGATAGAAAATTTAGCAACACTCCTGATCTCTATCTCTTAGGCACCAGTAGCATCCTACGCTCCCATTAGTGAAAGTTAAAAATGTCTTCAGACATTACCAAATGCCCCAGGGGGACTGGGAGCAGGGGCCAAGGTGAGCAGAAACACTTCTAGTTGAGCTCCAATGCACCCAGAAAATAAAAATTCTTCAAAAAGAACAGTATTTTATACAAAATTCACACAAATACTAAAGGCAATCATTGCTTTATTTTAATAAAAGTTTCCAATGTCTGTTGCACTCACACATGTAACCTATGAATTCATTTTAATTAGGGAAACCATCCCCCTCTTCCAGCCCAGATACACAGTCATACTAAAAATGGATTTATTTCTTCTTGCTTTTTTTTAAACCAGTGCTTTCACATCCCCTGTGTGGTTGAGAACTTCCCAATGAAAGAACGTACTAGTGAAGAGTTGAAAGAACTGAACAGAGTTTTTCAGCAAAAGAAGATTGAAACACAGTGTCTTCAAGTACAATTTTAAATATATACTTGTTGATATAAATCATGTCTTTTATTTCAATGTCTGCAAGTAGATTTGAGTTGAGATGCAATTTTAGCTTAGATATTGTTTGCAGATATATTGTTTATTCCTTGTTAATTTGTAGAGCATATCCTGGAATATAACTACCCAGTAAGTCAAGGTTCTATTCTATACAGCACTGACTAGCCCTCAAATATGAGAATATGTATTTAAAATGAATTTTGAGGTTCTCTTCCTGTCCTAATCAGAAGTTACCTTCATCTGTAACATTCATGTCTTTTATGATCACTAGGAATTGTCTTTTAAAACAGTTGACCAAGGATAATGTAAACTTGTTTCAGTAGAATTATGGTTTTCTTAAAGTAGTTCCAACTTTTGCTTTCATCACATTTTTGGTCAAATAACTGAAAAACACTGACCCTGTGGTGTAGTTTTGTTTGACCATGACTTTGCATCTGTTCTTTTTCTGAAACATAGACTAAGGCATACTTAATGATTCTTGACCTGTACCCATCAGTCCTAAATGAATAGATTCTTTTGTAAGATATGAAGAGAAAAGAGGTACTGTTTAACTCGCAAATACCAAGAAAGACTCAAAATATTTATAGGTACCTGTTGCCCTGACAGAAAAATATCACATGCTCTCAAGAACGGGTTTTATCCTGTTTGCCCATTTCCAAAGCTCTGATCTTTTTAGCAGTTTTAGGATCCATCCATCACTTTGAATTTAGTTGCTGGCAGGACAGTTTAACCTCTTAAGATGATTCTTGAAATAATTAAAGTTGTCACAAAATTGTCCTTTAAAGAATTATCATTGTTGCATAACCGCCATGCCATCTTTTCCTGTATTTAGCTACGGAAGGAATTTGTAGAACTTCAGTCTTCAGGTGGCATGGGTAAGAAGCACCATGATGAGGAAGATGAAGAGGAGGAAAATGTGGCTATAAAAGACACCAGCTTGCCCAACTACCTGCTTGGCAGTCTGAGTGCCGACTTTGGAGTAGATGTCTCTTTGCTGTCAAGCCAATTGGAACTTCATTCAAGAGAGGAGAAAATCAACCAAATAATATTACTCAAAGTGGGTGGATTTTTTTTTTCCCTTTACCTTGAAAATCTCAAAAACTCTCCTTGGGAGGTCTTGCAAAGGCTCAAATTGAAATCTGATGACTTTTGCCTTTAAAGTAGATAGAAAAATATACAGATGACTGCCATCTGTTTTCTTGAAACAGAACTTACAGGTAGAGTTATTTTCACCTATTTGAACTGGGTTCTGTAATACTAAATGGTCTGAAACCTCGACTGGATGGCAGCACAGACTATTATTCTACTTTGATCTTAAGGAAAATCAGAGAAATTCTTGACAGCCTTCTTTCTTCTCAGTTGCCCAGCTACCAATTAGGACCTCTCCGTGAGATCAGGATGGATTGTTTACCTAGCCCCTTCACCTGGGGAAATATAATTTTCCTCTCAAAATTCTGAACCTCAGGGATAAGTTGTAGTAGTCCTCAACCTCTCAGCTCCTGCTGCTTACTTTCCAGAACATGAGTCAGTCTCAGAGCAGGTCTCTACACGCCTAGTGTGGGTTTCTCAAGATGCAGTAGCCAGACTGCACTTGCGCAGATGATTTGAAAGGTAATCTTGGCTGTTCGTGTTCCTGAAAACCTTCGGCCAGGCCTGCAGTGATGGTCCATGCCTCTGCTGTGACTTGGCCCTCTCTGCCTGCGTTTCCTCTTCTGCTGACTATTCCATGCAGATATTCTCAGAACTACTTAGACCCCTCCTCTGTTGCTCACTCTGCCCTCAGGGTCTCGCCATGGCCCTGCCTCCTAAGCATTTTCCAGGAAGGAGGTAATTTCAGGCCAAGAAAAATTCTGGCATAGCAGCTAAGATTATTTCCCCCTCCTGCTTCGATGGTTTCCACTTTCATAGGGGAGATGGACCCTGATGGGAAAATCAGGCCACTCTGAGACGACCCAATGTCCTGCTCCGCGACAGAGCTGGACCCACTGCCCACTCAGTGACTCCTTTCAGGGGAGATTCTCCAAACCAGTTCCACAGGCCATCTCCTCCTCACTGCACCCCCCCCCCATACACACACAAGGTTTCAAAGAACAGATATACGCCCAACTAAATACTGCATATTGACTGGTATACATTTTGCAACAGATTTTTTAGAACATCCACAAAAGGAAAAGACTGACCCCCAAGAGCTTTCAAGGAATCCACCACCAAGGTCTTCCAGCATTCTGCAGCCTACAGCAGGTCACTTGGCAGTTCTGTCTCTGACAGTAGCTGCTGCCTGTACCCTCCCCACGGTGTGTGCCCTTGTAAGTGACTCAACTGAGAGGTGACTCCCTGTAGAGTATTTTAGCAAGATCGGCTTACTGATAATTCGTAAAATGCTGTTGGAGGGAAAGGAAAAGTGTGGGATCACGTTGCAAGTACAGACAATGTGATGTGTTTTCAGTAACATTTTGCTATTTCAGGATATCATTTACAAGGTAAAAACTGCTTTCAATAATGAGTTTGATGCTGCATACAAACAAAAAGAATTTGAAATTGTGCGTGTGAAGGAAAA
>PVHY01022807.1:0-21879 GCA_004024945.1 Uropsilus gracilis | reverse complement strand
AGAAAAATGGGAGGAGTGACTGAAGGGGGGATACAGAGGGGAAATATGGAGGGAGGAGGAAGGGGGATACAGAGGGGGGATATGGAGGGAGGAGGAGGGATCAATTAATTCACAATTGTGACAAATCAATAAAAAGAATAAAAAAAATAAATTAAAAAAAAAAGAAATACTTCCTGCCACTTGAGAGTAGAAAACATCTATAGTAAGAAAAGAAGAAATTGACCAAATTAAAAAAAACATAACTCTTTTCCTGGCACCATCTTGCTTCCTTTTAGTCTCAACATCAAGCTGTGTAGTCGTCCAGCTCACTCTTTCTGTGTTTGCAAGCACTGGGTATCTAAAATGCTCTTTCCTTACGATCACTAGAAACCCACATGAAGAATCTACGCTGTCCTTCAAATCTGGCAACCCAAATTTGAGTGAGGAATTAAATGGTAAACATTTGACACAAATTATTTCTTTACAAACTGTGAGCTTCAGAGTCTTTCCTAGGCCAAGATTTAAATATCTGAAAACTGCTTTTCATGTCTTTCAAATTTTTGACAGACATGTGGATTTGGAACATGCCAACAATATGTCAAACTGCATCAGTCCCTCTATCTGGCAGTGATTGAGGCTGTTTTAGGATCAGTTCCCAAAGACTGATTCACTCAAAATCAGCCAGTTCAAATAAGAATTCTTTCCCTGAGACTTCAAAAATTCATGGTGATTGAAAGTAGAAGTAACATAAGTCAACGTGTTCTCCACTTTTCACCATTCTTTATTAAATCATTCCAAGATTTCCCCTAATTAAACTGTTATAATTACAGTCATTGGCAAACATTTCTAATAATGATATTTCCATGTATTTCAATTTCACTTCAATTCATATGTGTATTACTAATGTGATAATCCAGAACAAATCTCACTGTCAGAATTTTAGACTCTAGAGAGACTGCTTCAAATCTTGTTTGTCAGTTGTTAGCTGTACAACTTTGTTGAAGTTTAATTTAGCTGTATTTCTTCCCTCATAAGTAAAATGGGGATCCAAACATTACCAACATCATAGAATTTCTGATGATTAAATTATTTGTGCTTAAAAGTCAGGAAGTAGTGATTTATATGTGTAATTATCATCACCAACATCTTTATTTTTGAATAAAGATGTTAAAGAATTTTGAATAAAGATGCTAAATAAAAGAATTTTGAATAGAGAGATATTAACGAATTTACCAATCTTTTAATGCATACCTTATTCTAATCTCTCTGTAAACCAGTAGAGGTTTTCCGTGAATTTATTTACTTTCTTTTTTCTCTAAGGTTTTTATCTTCTCTGAGCTGTGCCCAAGAAATATTAATTGCCTATTTTTGATACATGAATAACACCTGTAATGTCAAAAAAAATGAACCTCAAATTCAAAGCAAATACTCGGTGCACTTTCTCTGAGTTCATCTGCATTCATATGGATTTGTTACATAATAGTTTACTGAAGTTTTAGAGCCACAGTGGGTTCCCATGAAATACTTATTCAAGAAATGAATAATCTTCATGACTTATGACAAAATATTTATGTCATGTCATTTCCATTTAATATTAATGTGGCACTGGGATTCACTGAATAAATATAAGCACCTTAAGTCTCACCAATATATATACACACAAATATACCATATATATGTATTAGCATACACACAAACATATGTATACAAACATATGTATATGTTTGTGTGTATGCTAATACATATATATACAAACATATGTATACAAACATATGTATATGTTTGTGTGTATGCTAATACATATATATATGTCTATACATAAATTCTTCCAAACCCAACAACACTGTCACTGGGCATGATCTATAAGTTTTACATTCTGTTCTTTGAAAAATAATCTTCACTAGAAGGAGTTACAATATCTAGTGACAAGGAAGAATCGGAATTCATCTTTCTACACCCATTACATTATACTCGTAATACCAATACATCCAATATATCCAAAGTAGTGGAAACTAATCAATCTCACATAAACCTCTCCCTCTTCTAAGTGTTGTGACTTCCTTCCCACCTAACAGTCACCTTAAAGTGAGCATGAGAATGAAGAGTGCTTCTGAGGCATGAGTCAATGAATTCTCCTGGCCACATGAGTCCCTTCCAAGAGTAATGCATGGAGACCTGAATTAGGGGAGGGTGTTGGCATGGGGAAACCTGAGAGAAAAGGATTATAGTCTGAGGCTAGACTGAAGCAGCAGTGGCAGAAGTGATTAAGGAACAGAAAGAATCCAGTGTGGCAGAAAAGGAAAAAATGAGGGAAAGAAAGCCCTGAAATCGCGTCAGAAAAACACAAGAGGCCAGAGAACACAGGGCCTTGGAAATGTGTCAGACATTTGGATTATATTCTGAATAAGGTGAGAAACTACAGAAGGGGTCCCAGAAGAGGAAGGCATTGTGTGTGTGTGTGTATGTGTGTGTGTAATTTAAACAGGTACTTCTGGTTGCTGTATGTAATACAGATTGGAGTGATCTGAGTTGCAGAAGAAAGATTAAGGGGCAGTGAAGTTTCTTTTTCCTTGTTTTATGGTTATAAATACATATCACATTTTCCATTTCATTATTTTAAAACAGGTTTGAATTCAGGGACAAAAACAGATTCACTGTTCTACCTATTGAAATCCTTACCATTGTTTCTTTTAATTCTCAAAATATTTCTCAAAAGAATAACACTTACAAAAACAATTGGATTCCCCTGGTTTAATATATTTAATGAGACAACTCTTAATTACTGTTCTATTGCTAATTATAATAATTTTTCTATCACTTTTGAATAAAATGTCTTCCAAATTAGAAGTACAGCATAATCAAATGGCTTGGCAAGGCAATATAGACTATAGCCAAGGCATTAGAGTAGGCTAAAGAGGAATATTAAATGGCCACTTGAACACATGGTTCTATAGAAAAATGCTCTTTCATTATCCATGTTGGCAATCTTTCATCAACACTATATTTACATCAGACTAACAGAATTTTGTAATGCGTTCAATGAACTAAATTTGCATATTTGACATGCATATGCTTTGCAAGATTTGCATGGTATTTAAATCATTACATAATTCTGTTCAATACAAATGAGCCACAAGAAACTCAAACAACCTCCTAACTTTCTTTCCTCTGATCAAACATGTACTTCATTCCTTCATAGAAAGTAAGAGATCCTGTCTCATCTATCATTTCTGAACTCATATGCATAACTTTGATCTTGTCTTTCTGCTTGTAATTCTCCCTGCAATGAGAAAGGGACATAAGCCTAATGATTGTAAACACCATTAAATAACTAGAAGCTATGGACCTCACAGCGTCACAGCAGGGTGATTCACTGAATACAAGATAAAGTCTAAAGACCTCTATGGGAGAATGATATAATTTGAATTGTTAAAATTATGTGACTAGCTGTTTTTCTTCCTTTTGATTAGGTCTTAAGACAACACACACATAATTATGTTCCTCTAAACATAATTAAATATAGAATATAATAAAATCTAGAAATTAAAAAAGATGAGAAATAAACCAAGTGCATTTCATAATGAACAACTGAGTTTCTCAGATTCCAGAACCTATTTATTATTTGTGATATTTTTCATAGCATTATTAAATAAAAGGTATTCACTGATTATCTTGTGTTTGATCATTTTTTTCTCTGATGAAAAGTACAGCAAAACAAGTGAAAAAAATCTGAAAATAATTATGGCCTTATAAAGAAATTCTACAAAAAGGGAGTTTTCCTGTTTCTTTAAAAAGGTTAAATTCAAATAAAGTTAACTTAGTGCTGACAGTATCATTCTGCTCAATTTTCAATCTCATCCTGACCCAATAACATAAATAATAAAATCACTGATCTTTTTGTTTTGTTTTCAAATTAAATTCTAGTCAATAGTATTTCTCATTTAAATAGTATTGGTACATATTAATTCTTTTTATAAATTCAATGTTTTGGAATCATATGAACTGTTCTAGCTATTACTGCTATATAATAAACCAAACCAAAATAGTGCTATCAAAAAAAAATCAACCCATGAACTATATGTCTTTCCTTTTTTTTTTGAGACTAGATCTCGCTATTTTTGCCCATGGAACTGCAGGCTCTCGTTGCCCGGGGCACCACAGACTCAAGCCATCCCCAGCTTCAGCTTCCCGGGTAGCTGGGATTACAGACACACGCCACCACACCCAGCTATTTTTTTTTTTTTTGGAACTAGGTCACGCTATGGGCCCCAGGCGGGACTTGAACCGTGATCCCTAGGCCCGGTAACTTCATAACCTGAAGCTTACAGGCATGAGCCACCGTGCCCGGTGAATTCTGTGTCTTTAATTTATGGGGAGAAGAGCAATTTCTGGTAGTCCTCCCATATCTGAACTCTCAGCTAGAAAGATGCAAAAACTGGAATATACTAAACATAACAGGGACTGGAATTCTCTAAAAGTCTCTGATAGTCAATGCTGGCTGTTGGTTAGGATCAGATCTGGAACTACTGACAAATTTGCATGGCCTCTCCATGAGGTCTGTACTCAAAAATATACTGCTTCTTTCCCCTATCATGGCTCAGGGATTCAAATGTAAGTTTCCCAGATAAGCTGTAAGAAACTGCGTTTTTGTTTTTGTTTTTGTTTTTTTATGACCAGGTCTTGTAAATCATGTTACATCACTTCTAAATCAAACTAGTTACAAATTTATCACAAAACAGTTTAGGTTCAAGGGGAAGGAACTTAGGAACCACAACCAGTTGGCAGAGTTTTAAGGCTCAAAAGAGCATAAAGGATGTTTTTGCCACTAATGCCCCATCTGCCTTTCATTCTCCCTCTAATATCTAGAACTCCAGCTTTCCTTAGGTCTCACAACTTTCGGTGTACTTCTACCTACTTCCTCCTAGATTTTGAACCCAGTATTGAATGGTTAGTACACCCCAGCATTGTTATGTGTTCTTTTATAATCTATATGTCTTTTCTTATACCTTATGAAAAATACCTACTTCATAAATGTTTCTTTCTCTAGAATGGAAGTGCCATGAGAACATTAATTATATTTATATTGACTGCCAAGTGGCATCTGGAATTATGTCAAGTGAAAACTCCTAACTCAGTAAGTATTTGGAGAAAGAAAAAAAATTTTAAGTTATCAAATTGTTTTCAATATCTTGAGAGTGTACTGGTGGAGTTGCCAACATACATTTTTATATTATCATATGCTTTTAGGTTCTATCCTTTTTAAAAAAAAACTTTACATATAAGTAGAAAAATAAAAATACAACATAGAACAGTTAGTTCTATGGTGTTGAGAGTACGTTCAAATATTTTTTCAGTACCTAGTTAAATGTTAGGAATTTTTCAGGAAATGGTTTTCTATTTTACCCATCACGTCCTACAGTCTTATCAACCTTTTACTTTGGAAAAGTCTCATCTCCATTTTACCCTTTCTTGTATACAGCTATTAAGTTTATGGTTCCTAACATTCCCTTGTACAATAGCAATCAAAGATTTAGACCTTAATTTCTCTAGCTGTCATGTGTATACACATATTCTCTCTTTCTCCCTTCTCCACTCCCACCCTGATTAAAACTCTGAATACTGAATACTCTTAACTGAGAACTGCATTTTACAATAGAATGACAAATTAGACAGGTTAACATCATATAAACACACACAAATTCAAATTGGATTAAATTAGATTTAAGACCTTATGTATAAATTGTAACATAAAGAAATATTTTGACACTCCTTGAGAGCAATGAAAGTTATGCTTTGAAAAGTACTTAGGGCAAGAGATGGGCATATAAATAAAATTAAATATCAAATATGTAACTCTGAATGCATTTGTGGAAAAATACTGTTCCCTGCTGTTAGTACAAGTAGTACTTCATTTGGTATAGTTCACAACATAATCCTCAGAATCTCTGATTATGCCATATGCATGGTCATTACCTTTGAGAATGAGAAGGTCATGGAAAACATGCACACCTGGATACTTTAGTAGGTACCTCAATTACGGAAACTAAAGTAGAAAAGTCTTCATCTGAGTCAAACCATTTATAAGTTAGAGGCAGAGACTACTTGCAGTTTCTGAATGTGTGAGGAAGACATTTGGTATTATCAAATTGACAAAACAGAAGTTCAATATGAAATATAAGTAATATGAGTTTATATTTATATTTACATGTAATATGAGTTTAGAAAAGAGAACACCTCATTTAAATGTTCTCCCACATACAGAAGAAAAAAAGCCTACAATAAGCACTACAGTACTACTATTTGAAGAAACAAAATATGCTTCCATTTACTAAAAAGATTTCCAGGTCTTAATAACACTCTTTTACATTGTTGTATGATTAATTCTGGAGGAATAGGAAACTATCACTAATAAATAGGTAAAACAAGAGAAGAAGCTAAAAAAATGAAGAGGAAATATTTATATAAACAATTACTTGTCACAAGTTAAAGAATCAATACTTAATACTTTAAATATAAACGTAGTTTTTACTGGGCTTTTATAACATTGTAATAACAAATTATAGAATGCAGAAATATTTTGGATTTTTTAATATTTAAGAGGAAATAAATGGTTTTTATTTTTGATTTGTGCACATTTATCAAGAACCTTTCCTCAACTAAAATAAATTAGTCTTGCTTATTTTTTCCTTTGCCATTGGACTTCAATCACCAAATACAACTTTAAGATTAAAGACCAGGACTATACAACCTGTGATTTCTGCTATATGTTCCATGGTTTCAGGTTTTATATGTTAAGTATTTAATCTATTTTGAATTATTTTTTTGCTTGCAGTGTTAAATAAGCATCCAGTTTCTATGTTTTGGTAAATTTCTCTCCAGGTTATCCAATATCAATTGTTAAAGAGATATTTCTATCTTCATTGTATAGTCTCAGCCTATTTGGTATAGATTAATTGTTCATTTTCGGGGCTATCAATTCTATTTGTCTGTTTTTGTTCCAATACCATACTGTTTTTATTACTATAGCTCTGTAGTATAATTTGAAGTCAGGGAGTATGACACCTTCATTTTTCTTCTCCTTCTCTTAGAATGGTCTGGCCAAATCAAACAAAAAATGTTTGTATACAGAGAGAAAATCACCTCAAAGACAAAACAAACAAAAAAAGCAACTTACTGATATTTGTATACCACATATGCCACAAGGGGTTCATTTCCAAAAGATATAAAAATCTTATATAGCTCAACAACAACAAAAAATGGCCAAAAGACATGAACAGACACTTCTCCAATTAAACATACAAATGACCCACAGGCACTTGAAAAAAAAATTCTCAACATCACTTATTATAAGGGAAACCAAACCAAAATCACAATGAGATATCAGCTCACACTTGTGATTATAGCCATATACAAAAGTCTAAAAATGGCATATGTTGGTGAGGATACAGAGAAATTGAAATTCTCATTCACTACTGGGAATGTAAATTTGCATAGCCTTTATGGAAAATCTTATAGAGATTCCATAAAACAATAAAAATAAAAATATCATATTACCCAGCAATATCACTACTAGGCATTTATCCAAAGAATATGGAAACAGTAATACAGAAAGATACATGCAACCCTATGTTCATAGCAGCATCATTTACAACAGCCAGTATGAAATTATTGATATGGCTGATATTGGATCAACCTAAAGATCTGAAGACAGAATACTATTTACCTGTTAAAAAAGATGAAATTGTGCCTATTGTAACAATATGGATTGAGTTTGAGGTGACTGTGTTAAATGAAGCCAGAAACTAAAAGGCAACTACCTTGAGGACTATAAATATAAATAACCAAAGAAAAGAAACTGGCAAAACACTACAAACAATACCTTTAGATACTGTAAAGACTGTGGTGTTTACCAAAGAGGAATAGAAAGCGGTGGTAGGAAGAAAGGGTAGAGAGGGTCAATGTGACAGGGTAATGGCACTAGAACTTTGGTGGAGAGTAAGTAAAACCACTCTGAGATTGTATCCCCAAAAATTATGTAGTTTTACAAATGAAAATGTCAATAAAAATGATTAAAATCTGGATTTCATACAAAAATATATTTATGCATGCATGTAAATTATTTTAAATTTTAGGTTCCTGAGTAGATACTCTCTTCTCTAAGATTCTGATCCAAGATATTTAGTTTACAAGTTGTAATCTGTGTTTTAAAAATATCTGCTGGCTGATCCTGGAAATCTTATACTTGACAGTCTTATTCTTGTCAATATAATCTGTCTCTTATGTCAATCATCCCCATAGTTCTACTATCATCTCTGTGTACATGATGTACACATCTACATTTCTAATTTTGATTTCTCAGCAGAGATTCAGATCTGTAGTTCTAAGTTCATATTGGGTTTCTCCACATGGGTGGCCTGCAAAACCTAAGTTGACATACAACAAATCCATGAAAAGGTATTTAAAGAGTCACATGATCAAAAATAAACATAAAATCTATGATCAAAAAATATTTAGATGTTGCTTTAACTTTCATTTAACATCACTTTTGTTACATTTATGTTGATAGCACTTTCTAAGTGTCTTTAGTAATATCTCCTATTTATTTTTATCAAAGACAGTTTTTAATCGTTCCTTTCTAATTTATGTACATTCATAAGCTATATTATTTTCTCCACCCTCACCCCCTTTTTAGGAAGGCTTTCAGTACTGATACTGACATCAGAAATTACATTTATGAAAGTAATTACTGGAAAGACAGCAGTTTTCCAACACTGAAGAATGCCTTCAGTCACTAGTTTGTATACTAGGGCCAGTAAGTTTAGCAATTATTACCCCTAGGAGATTTCAGCTATAGGAGCACACTCAGTATTCATAGACAAGAGTTAACGATTATAATTTCCATCCCAATAAAAACTATAAAATAAAGGTGATTTCAAAAGTAGGCAGGTATTTTCTTTCCTTATTTACTAGACTGCATCATTATTTTAAACCTATCTGAAAAATACCATTTCTATTATATCTCACATGATCCCATAAGTTAACATGATCATTTGTCTTTTTTAACTACACCCCAAAAAAGTTAGCTTTTTTGACACTCCATTATTAAAATTCAGTAACACTCATGCCATTACTGTAGGCATGACCTTCAAAATTTAACATTTTTGATTCATTTATAAGGTGCTGGAATAGGTTCATATAATAAGCATATAATATTCACATCACATGATAGATACACAAATACACACTAATTGAGTTAGTTTCAACAGCACTCAATCTGTGTCTTTTCTAATCTCTTAAACTAGGAAGCACATGAACCCTTGTACGTTTCAGTAACAATCATGCTCATTACTGAAACAAACAAGTGGTGAAAGCAAGGTAAGAGGAAAGGCAAGAGAAAACTAATGTGAAAATGTCTTACCATTCCTAGCTGGCAAACCAAGATCATGTGGGTGTATTGTCACGCTCTCTCTCATTTGCGGCCTCTGCTATTGTGACAGCTGCACCAGAAACACATTACATCAGTTTCTGACTGCTGGCTGACATTGCCATTTTTAAGTATGGAACTGAGTTCTCAGACATGCTGTCCAATTTAGAGCAAGATCAGTCCTTGTGGGAATCTTTGTCAGCCTTGATCAGGAAAACGAAGAAAGACAAGTTTAAGTGATAGAGAAACAAGTAGAATCCGTTGCTCATTCTATTTGTTTCTTCTTTCTTAAACTTCCCCTCCATCCCATTTCCACCAACCCTCTCTTCTGCCAACCTCACTCTCTTCAAGTGGCATCATGCTGTGGAGATGCAGTCTACACAGCAGTAACTCTTGTATTTTGAATTTTATTTGGGGATATGCTTCCATTATAGGCTATTTACAGAGGTATTTTGGGACAGACTGAGATTTTCTGATTGCAGATTCTGATCTTAAGAATGCAATTAATAATAATGGCATATGTAAAATGATTTGAGCACTTTATATTAATTTATGTAATCCTTACAATAGCTCTCTCTACTAAGTATTAATATTTTCCACAGTTTACAGAAATGAAGCAATCAAAGCATATTTTAAGTAGCTTGCCCAAAGTCACAAAATTACCAAATGAAAGAACTAAGATATAAATTGAAGCTGTCAGGGTTCCTAGTCTATGCTTTTTAATAGTGTGTTTTAATTTCTTTTTAAAAAATCTTTCCAATAATCTCCCTTTATTTACAATTCCTGAAGCATGTAAAAGGTAGAATATTGACAAATAAAGAATCCAAGACTCAATTCTTCACTCCCACACATTCTGCTCCTTATTGCTGAATGACTTTGAAAGAGATTTGTAGCACTTTTAGTCTCATTAACCACACAAAATGGACAGTCATAGCTCTCTATTCTTTCTCGATCACTGCAATGATTAAACTGGTAATTAGCATTAACACACCAAGCCCAATATCGAACAAAATATTCAATAAAATTGATCTTTCTTCTTTTCAACATTTGAAAATCTTCAGAATAAAGGAAACTTGTTTCCACTTTAAGAAACAATAGCTTTAATCTTCATAAGAACCTCATATCTATATAAAAACACAGAGTGAAATTTTCTAAGGATAAGTTAAAGACTGTCAAATATTAAGGATAATACCACCTGGACATCACAAAATCTTTATATACCTTTGACTATGGGGAACACCATTATTTTATGTATTCAAGAGGAAAACTTGGTGCTAATTAATATTTGATGTTGCTTTCTTGTCAAAAAGAAGAGCTACTTACACATATTAAATTCTTTTTTTAAAAATCTACTATTTATTATCTCTCCCCCTCATATGCACACATATATTCCATTGTGTGACCACCCAGTCACAGAGTTTCATGAAATAGTACAGGTGGATGAGGAAGGCAGGGGAATATATACACATGCTATGAGCACTAATATGAGTCTACACCACAAGCCATCCACTTCAACCCATCATTTCCTGGAGAAGCTCCTCACTTAAAGTTGCATCACTAAATAGTGTCAAGGCGTACTAGGTCCAAGGATCTATAACTTACAAGTATACAGCTGCAGATAGCAGTCTACAACCCCAAACCAGTTATAGAAGGTGCAACACTTAAATGTTTTCAGGGAATTATTTTTCATAGGCTTGGAAAAACATTTGATCCTATAATGCCACATCATCTTGAAATCATTTTCTTTCTTTTTCTAGTTCCACAGGCAGTCCACTGTGTCACTTTGACAGAGAAGTTTTGAAAGGTCAAATTAGTTACTACAATTGTACCTTCATCCTTGGACATACTTCATCCTTTTTATTTTCTAACTAGGATGTTTCACCATCTAATAACTACACAGACATATATTTGGGGTGCATGTTGCATCTTGACTTGGCAGTTCCCTCCAGATCCCTAATAAGAGTATAAGCTCCATGAATAACCTTGTTGTTGCGGTTCCTTGCTTACTGATTTGTTAATTCCCCTATATTCAGGCCACACTATGTGGCACATAGGAGATAATTACTAAGTATTTGTTGAATTAATAAGCCAATTATTCGTGTTACTTTAATTACTGAATAAGTAACAATGATTTCTATTTCAAATTGGTTTGGGTAAAGCACTGTAGAATAGAAAACAATCAAACAAAACTTAGCACACCACAAAGTTGTATCCCACAGATTCTCAAAATTCTATCTTTCCCTCCACTTTAATGATAAAATATTTTTTATTGTGAAAATAGGGTAAAAATCTCTATGTTGAGCCTCTTGCTCTTCTCTTTCATATTAAAACAACCCCACCTGGTGGAATAATGTGTAAATTTGCTGAACATTCAAATAACTTGGCAGAATTTTTGCAACTGCGGATATATAGGGCACTGCGTACCTTTGGCTTCTGGAAGTCTCTGTTCATTTCCAAATACGCTTACTATTGGTGGAGATGTGGAGACTGTCTACTGTTTATTGTCCCAGTTGAGCCACTTCCCAAGGTGATGTTAGAGCAATGGATTTAAGTGAATTTCTTTCCTTCATTAAAAAAAATATACCCCTTGTCTCACAGGTGTGCTACAATATAGGTTTTTATTTTAGTTTTTAGTTGTTTTTTGTTTTTAATTATTTCCTAAAGGAATATCATACTTTCTCATAAAATGTACATTATTTCCAATGTGTTGTAACTATGCAAACTAGAGAAAGTTCTGGATAACTAAGGACATGATCTACTACATCCTGGGCAATTCTGATGAAGCATGAACTTTTACCAGAAAATAAGATTCTCTGGATTAGACTGTACCCTGAGCAGTGCAAGTTCCAACTGAAGTTAAAGTGTCCTAAAGGTATAGCTATTGTCCATCCACTTTGGAAGCTCCAGGATGTCTGTTTTAGTGATGAACAAAGTAAAAGCAAGTGACACAGTAAAAATTTTAGGTTAAAGAAAGTAATACCTCTATTGTTCATTTAACATTACATTATAGCTAAAAACAATTTCCTTTATTTTAAGTAGGTCAAGAAATGAGATAATTTATGCACTGAATATTATTGCTAATTATTAAAATAATTCTTATTTTTTTACTTTACACTTGCAAGTCAATTCTCAGAGGCAATTTACCAAAATTTCCAGTACCTGAATAAAAAAAGACTTAGACTTCTAATTTTCTATATTATCTCAATTGTTTCATAAAAAAGTAATTGTATACAGTTTCATATTCACATTTAGCTTACATTTAAGTCTTCTCCTTAATATTTACAGCAAACATGCTTTGTCACTGTAAGAAATCTGCATATCTAAGTGATGGTTCTTTAACTTTCAAATTCATATGTAATATCTTGTCCACTCAATCTTTTATAAGTTCAGTACTATAATAAGATGAATTATAATTTTATAATACTTGTGTTTCTAAAAGTTATTATATAAAAAAGAATGGAGATAAACATGTACCATATTTAAATCCAGTATCTATGCAAGAAATAAAGAAAAAATAAAGATTAGATTTTTCCTACTATTAATCCTTCTATCCTCCCTACTGGTTCATTATAAAGCCTGGAAAATAGAAAGGTTTTCTTTTTTCCTTGACAGTACTTGTGAATCAAAAATTAAGTTTGTCAGGGATATAATAGTTAAATTACTCTCTTTTTTCAGGATAATAACAGGGGATCCAAATTTTAAGAGTGAGGTGTCTATGTATACCCATAAACACTAAGGTGGTTTGCTGAAAATTCAAACAAAATAATGTATTTGAATATTGAGCCATGCCTGGAACACAGAAAACATTTAATAAATATAAGCTGTTATTATATTTTTGTGTCTATTCTAAATAAAATTGTGTTAAGTGAATTAAGTCAAAGGGGAATAGACTGGATGGTGTGTCTCGTATGTGGAAGACAGACACACAAAACAACGAGTCACGTAAAACCAAACCAATAGCAAGTCTTAGAAATCTTACTTAGAATTGAGGTTTTAGAGGGAAGGAGACAGGATATGGAGAGAAGGTTACTGTGGAGAGAGCACAATGGACTTTTGGTGAAGGACTATGGGTATGTTGGTGGTAGGTGTGGTGTGGTGACAGCACCAGAAGAGGGTGATACTATACCTCTAAAACACAAACAACATTGTTAACCAGTACTACCTCAGCAAAATTATAAAAAGAAAACATAACTGGAAACAATATACACACACGAAATCTAATGATATAAGTTGAAACTGAAATTAAAGTTAAAATTTAAAAATGAAACTAAAAAATTCAAGGAAATTATTTTCCTTGAATTATTATTGCTAACAATCTTATATAATTATTATATGATTTTGGAAAAACGGGACAAAGTCAAACTTAGCTAGAGCTAAATTTTTATCACATAAATGTTACTTTTTTTTCCTACTTTCCACAAATAGTTAAAGACAGCATGATATAAAATACTGCACTGCAGTAAATCCCAAATTAAAGAATCAAAAAACTACAAGTGTATCTTTACACTTTATTTAAATTTGGAAGATAATCCTATAGAGGCAAAAAAATAAATAAATAGAAACATGCATCAAATGATTTCAAATAAGCAATACTTTAAAAATGCAATTTGCAATTATAAAATTTCAGAGGAAATGACTGGCAAAGTTTGAGTCATATAATAGCATTATTGTAACATTCACAATCCATATCTCTTATTATTTTTTAAGATATTTTTTAAATATTTTTTAAATATTTGAACCTTGTCAGCTTCATGCTAGTGGTTCTTCCCCTGTGGTAAGTGAGCAAACAGAGATGATAAAAGTCAATCAAGAATACAGGGTGACAGTAAGAGTTTCATCAATTTGCTTTCATTGTACATATTAGCTATTTTCAAAGTTTTCTTAATATTTGACAATAGGTACTCTAGATTATAGAATACCTACTATACTGTAACTATGGATTATGGTAGGAGGAAAGAATAAGTGGTATAAGGTACCTTATAAACATAATTGATTAGTAGATTCACTCCTAGTATATTCCAAGAAGACTGAGAGAAAGCAAACAAATTATGTCGTTACTAAATCAGCTTACTCTTGCCATGCATCACACAGCAATGCTCCTTTCCACATCATTTTTGATCTGATTTTGACGGCTACAAAAATACCTTCATTTTCAGACTGCAGTATAAGTAGCAATGCAATCACATCAGAGATTTAATGAAAAATGACTCTCTAATTGTCCCATTTAAAGCATGACAACAATACTGTTTTCTTTCATCAACTCAAGAGTCTTCAGAAAGCATTGTCAATGGTATTTCAGATGAAGACAAATTCCTTTTGTTGCAGGCAGCCTTGCGATAAGGTGCTACAGTGAAGTAAAAAACATGGACTCTACAGTCAGATCACATAAGTTTAGAGCTGAGTCTTATCATTATCCAGCTGTTTCCTTTTTTCCAGCTTTAATGAGGTCTAAGTGACAAATGAACATATTATATATTTAGGGTACACACATGATGATTATCACAATCAAACTATTTAATACATCATCTACACCAATTTTTAATATATGATTAAAAACACTTAGTATTTATTCTCTTGGCACATTCTTCTGGCATATTTCAATCTAGATTCTCCAGAGGGGAGAAACTTCAGCTCTTAATGGGAGAAGGTGTGAATCATCTCTGGCTAATTTTAACCCAACCCACTAATTTAATAATAGGGCTAAGTACCATCTCTCTTTCTCTGGCACTACCTTTTCTCTATTCCAGTTATGATTTTAAAACGTGGTAACATAGGCAAGAACCTGTGGGATTATATCAGTTCCTTTTATCCATGAATCTGGCTAGTGGTTCATCAACATCGCCTCTTCCAGACTGATGCTCTACTAATAGATCAGGTGTCAAGTTTCTAAATCGTGCACCTGTCTGAGATAAAACTGAGGGCAGTTAAAACTTCCTAGAGTTAAGGAACTACTTCCAAAGCTTGTGATTATCAAGGAAAAGGCAAATGCAAGGGAAACAGACATCTGACAAGAGTGTCAATCACAATGCCCTTCCTTCTCCCTGCATGGACTGTGGAGCAAAAATAATCTGTCTTACTTTCCATTTCTTGCTTTGAGAGGAATACAGGTTATGTTTCATCTCCTCAAACTTATCATCAAAAATTCAAGTGCTAATTATAAATTTTATTCACATTGTCATTATATAATTATATAGTAATTATATATAATATACAGTGGTGACCAAATGGAAAATAAAAAATACAAAATGATGCAGAATGTATAAATATAAATACCCTGAGAAACATAGCATGGGTACCTAGTAAATGTATTTGTTAATGCTGCCAATATATCTTACCAGTTACTATATATCAATCATTTTAATTATATCACAATAAAGCTTCTTATAGTCTGGGTTAGAAAAATGTGTCTTTAATGAGTGCATCCAAATTCACAATTCCCAATAGTTAATACAGGAATACAATCAGAACTAAAACTGTAGCAAAGATTTCACAAACAGGGTTATAAAAATTTTTACAATAGGCACCTGAGGTAGGCACTTAGTTGTCTATGATGAGTTTCTCCTTATAATATTTTAAGAGCCCATCTCTGCTTTCTTGTAAAGTTTGTTTTCTCAGACTTTCATTTTGAAGTGGCCCTCATTCAGTAAGTCGATATTCAGTCACAGTTCCTTTCTCTAGAACCACTTCATTAGCAACAACATATTGAAGAGCTTAGCTCCTCCAACCTCCTGCTTACCCCCAACCAAACATGGAAGGTTCAATTATTAAATAATGAATTAAATTACTATTTTTTAAAAAAAGTGATGTGCATGTTTCTCCAACTTGAACATTTATTCAAATATCTCATGGAATGTCTTTTTTTAATAATTTATTCACATATTTATTTCACATCATTCTAAACCCTGGGGATCACCCATCACTTCCCCTCCCAGACTGCTCCAGCTGGTCCTCCCCCCCCCATTGTGTACTTTCGTTTGGTTGTTCATATATTAAGTGAAACCATTTGGTTTGTCTTTTTCTTTCTGACTTGTTTCTGCTAATATGATTTCTTCTAGGTACATTCATATTACCATAAATTCATCAAATTTGTCATTTCTAATTGATGAGTAATACTCCATGGTGTATATATACCACATTTTTTTCATCCATTCATCTGTTTTGGGACTTTTGGGTTGTTGCCATGCCCTTGCAATTATAAATAGTGCTGCAATAAACATCCGAGCACAGGTGTCCCTTTGTACCCACACTGAGGTCTCCTTTGGGTAGATTCCCAGGAGAGCAATTGCTGGGTCAAATGGTAGTTCCATTTTCATTAGCTGGAGGCTTTAAAAGGAAATGGTCATTTGTCTCACTGAGGTGGAACTGACAAACCTGATTTTCTTGTCCATGTTGAACTTACCTGCTAAATTATAACAAAATAATATCACACAGAAATCCCATGAGATGTTTCCAGAAAGGGATTTCTGAATTGGAAACATGAGATTTCTGTGTGTTTTGTTATAATTTGGCGATTATCCCCTAATAAGTTCAACATGGGCAAGAAAACCAGGCCTGTCAGTTCCACCTCAGTGAGACAAATGACCATTTCCTTTTAAACACCTGCAACACTTTTTGTTAAAAGAGAAATGTGCTTCCCATCTTGCATCGGGTATAAGCAAAACAAAAACAATTGTTCAGGTCAGCATTTGTCTGTCATAGCACACAGCTGAATCTGATCCACTTCTTAATGTGTAAGTAAATTGGTGAAAATAAAAATTACTAATCAAAGCTTGAAGGAACTGCTACTTGTAAGCACACTCAAAATACAACAGGCCAAATTTACTTCAAAGTTTGTTGGTTTTATTTAAAGGTATGAACAATTACCTGAGGCTGAGACTGAAACTACAGATTACAAAGCTTCTGAAATGTGAATTACAAATTTAAAGGAAAAAATAGGAATCATTATTTTATTAAAACAATAAAATATCCTTGGGCTACTATCATAATTATTTTCCTCACTCACTACAAATAATATGAGAAAAGTACTTTTTAAACTTAATTCCTTTCTACCCCCATCAGATACTCTGTAGTATTTATCACACATTGAGAATTTATCACATGAATTAAGATAATACTCTTCTAACAGGTCTCCTTGCTTCCAAACCATAATCTTTAAATTCCCCACACAGCATCACAGGGTGGATTTTTTGAATAAATAATACCATCTTGATCCTCTGTTTGAAATTCTTTTCTCTTTTCTCATTACCTTCAGTGGAAAAGCAGACTTCCTAGTCTAGCATTGAGGAACCTCAATGATGTGGTCTTGGGCGTTTTGTCCTTCCTTTTATTCAATACCAAACCCCATTTCATGCACTCTGTGGTAGCCTAACTGCAGAGATAGACCAAAATTCTATACCTTCTATCTGCGAATTTGTTAATGGTCTCCACATTAACTTATCCTTAGTAATGGGGTTCCCTTTGGCCAAGGGGAAAAAAAGGGAACTTGTTGTAGGCAGGGGCTCTGAAAGAGAACTTGCACAATTTTATTTCTATATTTGGATCCACAAGAATATGCTCAGGAATACTCACTGGGGGCTCAATGACATGGAGTAGACACTTGTAGTTCTATCAGCAATGGCAAGGAAACCACAAAACATTCACGTGTCTTAAGATGAAACCAGGATTTCAACAACATACATCATGTCTATACTCATGAATATTAGTAAGGCATCATCATTTAAGGATTTAAGTAATGGAGCATTACTGTGATAGAAGCTAATTGATATGGAAATTGGCACTGGGCATAGAGAGATGAGGAGTAATGTGTTGCACTGGCTCTTGAAATGGGCATTCTGAAAAAAATTGAGAAAAATGCTGAGGATGTTGCTTTAAAAAAGTTATGTGGTGGCTAAATAACTAATATAAATGTGACTTGCAGTAAATTGGAAGATGTAAAATGCAACTACTATAATTTTGGAATTCAGTAACAAGGCTTCCAGACAGAAAGTGGACAGTATGATGTAACTTTTAAAAAATCATATATGTATATGATACAGAAAGACCAGGAAAATCTGCATTGAGAATATACTTGTTTATCTGGATGCAAACTTTGGCATGGTCTTATTCTTCCAATCACCCAAGCAGTCTCAAAGTAAACAAAGCAAGAATTCACTAAGGGAATTATGAAACTGTATGTATACCGAAATAATGTAAAACCACTCCTAATTTAGTTTGCTTAGGCATACAATGAAGACTTTTTTTTACTGTGCATACATTCTAAAAAGAAAATAAAGTAACGCAATTCATTGCATCCCATTAAGTGCCATAGAAGCATCCATCCATCATTTGCTAAAGGAAAGGTAGCCATTGTAGAATTGCTTTAATGCAATCAATATAATTGGTAATGAGAGCAGCAGTCATGTGGCAATATCCTGAGGAAAACTAAATGCTTTGTTTAATAACAACAAATGCCAGAAAATTACCTCAACAACAAAACATTTGACATTACTACAACACAAAAGCAAAACTCCAGTCTTTATTACATACTATTTCTGAGTTTTTTCTTTTAATGACGTATACTTATGCCTAGATACATTAGGTCTCACATCTGAAAACTTACTGCTTTTTCCATATCTTATATTCATGACTAGAGCTACACTTGAAAACAATTATCTCTTATACAATAGTATGTATTCTGTAAAGGACAAACCCATTTCTTTAACCACTATGTTGTTCTTATGACTAGCACACCTGAATTAAATAACTATGTATATATAGTAACTTTTTTTGCAGAGTCTCTTTAGATATAGTACTATAGTATAATGATTACGGGCAGATACTAGTCTCAGTTTAGTTTTTTTTTTTTTGCAATTTTAGATTAAGCAAAGTACTCAATTTCTTTAAACTTCAATTTCTTCATTTTTAAAGTAAAATAGTTATTTTCCTATAGGATTATGAAGAGTAAATGAATACTAAAGTGCTATTTGAAACTGAATTTCTTATTGCATATTTATATATATTTTACATCATTATATACCCTGAGGTTCTCCTACCACCTTGTTACCCATGATCCATTATGTTAATCTCTTGCACCCATCCTTCCCCTGAATTTACTCAATTATCGCTCTCTTGCTCTATGCTTCAGTTGTTTTTAATTTTACTTGTCCTTTTGTTTGTTTTCCCTATACCCTGCATATAGGTAAGATCATCCAATTATTTCTCTTTTTCTTTCTGGCTTATTTCTGCTAGCAGGATTCCTTCTAGCTCTATTCATGCTGCTGCAAATGATATTAAGTTTGTCTTCTTTGATTGGTGCATAATATTCCATTGTGTACATGTATCACCACTTACTGACCTGTTCATCTATTTGGGGGCATCTGGCTTGTTTCCATATCCTGGCTATTGTAAATAGGATGCAAAAATCACTCGAGTTAGGTGCCCTTTAAAATTAGTGATTTTGTAACCTTTGGGTAGATTCCCAGAAGTAGATTGCTGGATGGAATGGTAGACTTATTTTCAGTAGTTTGAGGTTTCTCCAAACAGCTTTCCATAGTGGTTGGACCTGTTCGCATTCCCATTAGCATTATAAATGTGTTCTTTTCTCTCCACAACCACGCCATCACTTGTTGGTGCCCATTTTGTTGTTGTTTTGATAAGGGCCAGTCCTACCTTTGTAAGATGGTATCTCATTGTAGTTTTGATTTGCTTTTCCTTGGTTATTATTGATGTTGAGCATTTTTTCACGTGTATTGTCCATTTGTATTTCCTCTTTAGAAAAGTGTCTTTTTAGATCTACTCCCCATTTTTTGACTGAATTTTTGTCTTGTTTTTGTTAAGTTGTGAGTTTTTGGTGCATTTTTGTTATCTGATCTTTATCACTTGTGTGTAGAGTGAAAATTTTTCCCATTCAGTTCAGTTTTTGTTTTGGTATTGTCTCTTTTGCTGTACAAAATCTTTAGAATTTAAAGTCCCAGCTGTTTGTTTTCCTTCACTTTTTAGCATCTGTAGATGTGTACTGAAAGAGGTTTCTGAAATATAAGTTGTGTTCTTCTCTGTGTATTTTATGGACTCAGCTCTTACATCCAAGTCTTTTATCCACTTTGAGTTGGTTTTTGTACATAGTATGAGGGAGTGGTCTAGTTTTTTTTTGTATGTAGTAGTTTTTCCAAAACCATTTATTGAAGAGGTTATCCTTGTTTACAATATACATTTTCTGCCCCTTTGTCAAAAAGTAGTTGACCATAATGTATAGCTTTATTTCTGGCATTCAATTCCGTTCCATTGGTCTGTTTGCTTTTGTATACAATATCATGCTGTTTTAATTATCATGGCTTATAATATAAATTGAAGTCTGGGCATGTAATACATCTGTTCTCTCTTCTTTTGGTCATCAGGGTTTTGGAAATTCAAGGTCTTTTATTATTCCATATGAATTTCAGTAAGTTTTGCTCTATCTCAAAAGAATGTCATTTGAATTTTTACTGGAATCACAGTGAATATGTAGATTGCTTTTGGCAAGATAGCCATTTTGATCATACTAATTCTTCCAATCCATGAGCAGGGAATGTCTTTCCATTTCCTTATGTATTCTTCTATTTTTTTTTAACAATGCTTCATAATTCTCTTCATATACGTCTTTCACTTCTTTTGTTAGGTTTATTCTCTGGTATTTAATTTTCATTGGTGCAATGGTAGATGTAGTTTTTTTTAACCTTCTGATATTTGTATATTGATTTTGTAATCAGCTACATTACTGAACTGGTTTATTGTCTCAAGTAGTTTTTCCTGTGGATTTTTTTGTTGTTGTTGTTTCTCCAACAGAGAATGATGTCATCTGCTTATAGTGAGTTTCAACTTTTCTTTCCCTATCTGTATTACTTTTATGTATTTCTTTTGCCTTATTGCCCTAGCTAGAACTTCTAGTACCATACTGAAAATTAGTGGTGAGAGCTAACATCCTTGCCCGGTTCCATATTTTAATTGAAATGATTTCAGTTTTTCCCCATTAAGGGTTTTTGCTATAGGCTTATCATAAATGGCTTTTATTAAGATGCATTCCTTTTAGTTTGATTTTTTCCGAGGGTCTTTCATCATGAATGAATGCTGAACTTTATTGAATTTTTTGCTTTGTCTTTTGATATGATCATATATTTTCAGGTTTTCTCCTGGTTGATGTGATGAATTACATTTATTTTCAGATGTTAAAACATCCCTGTGCCCCTGGGATAAATCCCACTTCATCACAGTGAATAACCTTTTTTATGTTTTGTAGGAATTGATTTGCCAGGATTTTACTTAGAATTTTTGCATCTGTGTTTATTAGGAAAGTAGTTGGCCTATAGTTTTCTTTCTTTGTGTCATCTTTATTTGGTTTTGACATGAGTGTGTTTGCATCATAGAATATATTCAGCAATTTTCCTTCTTTCTGAAACTGAGAAATTTTAGAGTATTATTACCATTAATCACAGACTTAGACTTACTTTTAAATCCTTTTTTTT
>PVHY01022806.1:0-21895 GCA_004024945.1 Uropsilus gracilis | reverse complement strand
ACTGCAGCACAATTTATAATTGCAAGGTCATGGAAACAACCTAAATGCCCCAAAACAGAGGACTGGATGAAAAAAATGTGGTATATATACACGATGGAATATTACTCATCAATTAAAAATGACAAATTTGACAACTTCATAACAACATGGATGCATTTAGAAGAAATCATATTAGCTGAAACAAGCCATAAAGAAAAAGTCAGAAACCAATTTCACTAATGTATGGGATATAGTGAAAAAAAATAAAATAAATAAAAGCCTTGAGGAAAGTCAAAACAAGCTAAGCACCAAAATGAAGCGCACAACTATGAACAGGAGGGAAAGGGGGGGAAAGGAGGGGAGGGAGGAGGGGGAAAACCCTTGAGATTACAAAGTTGTGAAATTTATATATAAAGAAAAAGAGAAAAAAAATTTAAAAATCATATTTATAGGACACAACTACTGCCTTCTTCCAATTTACTAGTCATATACATTCCTAATTATGTGGAATAATAGTGCTATATAAATTTAGCTTCCAATTCATAATCTGCCAATAAAATTTTTAATTTATTATTTTCATTCTATCTGAAAACTTTTTGCTCATTCCCAGAATGGGCAAATGGTTTTAAGTTATAACCATCCAAGTTAAGATTTATATATATGGAGATTCTAGTTATCCCCTTTCACTCTATCAACAAAATTAAAATTCTATAGTTTTGGACACTGTTACTATTTTATGATATTGTGTGATCTAATTTTATTGATATATCATACTATACCTCACTCTTTTTATTGATATGTCTGTCATATCATACTTCATTGTTTGTAGAATATAGCTGTATTCATATTATTGTGGTACTTTCTAAGAGTACTTTCAGCAAAATCACAGGAGACCTATATATATTGAGTTAACACCAATGTTTATACAAGTGCATGTTGATTGACCCGGATTAAGAAGGAAATAACAGGAAAAATGAATTGCAGCAAAGTCAATATAGTAACAAATTTATCAGCTGATGGTATAAATACATGGACAAAACTATTAAAATATAATAATGACTTAGGAGAAGTGAGTTGGTAAGAGATAGAACAATTACTTTAGGCAAAAATGACATAAATGATAGCTTTAATTTTATAAGGAAAACATATCAACTGGTTGTATTAAAATGAACCCAAGTTTTATTAGGATTAAGTTCAAGTTATTATTGACATAAATTGTTAGAGAATAATAAAAATGTAAATTCAGGGTTATAAATGGTGAAATTACTGTAATGTGAGTTTGAGTTGTTAACAATATATTTATTCAAATGGTGCCATTATATAACCAGTGATGGAATGCTAAAAGTTGAAAATGACCTGACAAAAATATTAGGACAAATGCTTAAAGTCCAAAAAATGAAAGTGATTGTTGAAGTTGTGAAAGCAAGTGAAATTGTTTAAATTGGAAGTAAAGAATGAGCATCATAAAGATAGTTCAGGTTTAGCGATAATGCCATTTAAGTGGTGGTATGGTCAAAGAAGAAAATTCACTAAATTATAAGAAAATGGAAAAAGAGTATCACAAATATCAAGAGAAAAACAGCAACAAGCAGAGAAAGAATAGGTATGCAAAAAAGACATCACTCTAATCTCAGGAAAGATAGGAGATGTTAGTAGTCAGTATTTTGAATCAGTACAAATTTATCTAAAATTAATAGCCACAGGAGAGGTTAAAAAATTAAAGATAGAATATACTAATGAAATATACAAACTGTTGGGGTACAATTTAATACTTAAAAAATTAAGCCTCCACTCCCAGTTGGCAGGTTTGGGAAGCTGGCATAAATAAGACAATACATAAGGCTGCCTTAAAAACAATCCAGAAAGCTGACCACCATGACCAGGTGTGGAACGTAGAAGCAGGTAGAGAGACGGAGCTTAAGATAAGAGGAACATCTCCTATCTCTCTAGCCCCCTCTGCACACTAGTGGGTGGTCCATAGCACATCTCCACCTGTAACCCAGCTTCCTAGACTCTTTGGAATGTCCCAAGAGACATATGACCTGTTAGTAATGACTGTTGCCCCCAAAGGTAAATTCTCTTGTTACTGCGCATTCCTGCATCCTGCCTGTGGAATGTCATGTACACTTTGCTACTTCCTCATTACATCATTGTAACATTTCCTGACTGGGGTATATATGTGGCATCTCGACTTCATTAAAGTTGGACCTGAACATGCTTCCCAGGATGCCTGTTCTGTGGGTTAGCCTCACAAATCACTATCAATCTCTTCTGTCTCAATTTCTTCTTCATTCCACACATGACTCCTAACAACCAGGAAAACCAGCCCAGCGTCAGGATAGTAGAAGCCAAGGCCAGTACATGTTTCATTACCAAAGGCCATCTCCTGAGACCAGATATGCCAGCAGGGATAACTAGTGGAACTGGAGCCCCACATTTTAAAAAACCCACCAAAATAGAGTATAAAAGAGTCTCAAATTTTTCATGTGCAGACTATTCTCATCTCACAGGCTGCTTCTCTTATGGGTGCATTTCAATAAATTCACCTTTCTTGTTCTCCATTCTGTCTCTGGAGAATTTTTTTCAGCCCCACATCTTCTGGTCTCATAATGATGGAGTGTTACACCCCCCCCCCCCATTATCTCCTGTTAAAGATTGCAGATTTCAAGGACAGATGTTAAAATGTGAGCATGACCTTAGTTAAAATTTCCCTTCAGGGAGATGCAGGAGGGAGGAAGGTGAAGCAGGTTTCCTGGAAGGCAGAAAATCAGGGTATATAAAGAGTGTAAAAACAAAGAGAGGATTCGGAGGCCACTATAGAGATCGGATAGAGAGGTTCAATAGAGGAGAGATGGGCATCGGCCATCTTGTAAAGTAAAGATGTGAGCCATGTGGACATGGCCAAAGGCTATTGGGGCCTGCAGCCCTTCGCAGACCTGGATTAACCACATGTGTACTAAAGGCAGTTAAGGAGTTTGCAGATTTGAACTCCGTGTTGGAGTTTGTTTTGCTGAGTTTAAAATGTGTCTGCGAGAGCCCGGGCAAAAGACAGGCCTGTAAAGAAAGTGAACTTGGCTGGGTCTGGTACCATAAAGTTCCTGCTACCTGAGACAACAAGAAGGCAGTGTGGAAGACAAAGAGGAGCACGCCAAAGGAGCCCCCCTAAAAAAGATGTCTTCAAACACATGGAGAGGAACTCTGACTGGCTGACATTGGTGAGATGATCAGGACTGAGAGACTGAGGATTTTAGGGCAATCTGGGAATGGACTTTGGATAATGCTGAAAAAGGTTTTGGACAATGTTATAGTAATTGGAGTTTTCCTTATATGTTTCTTGTGTAGTTACTAGGATAATTGTATCTACTTAAGTTCAAGGCAAGTGTTAATATAAACTGTTTGGAGCCTGCTTCAGAGAGAGAGAAGCAGTCCTGTAGGTGTTAAAGTTAAAGTTAAAAAGTCTTTCTTTGGTCACCCACTTCCTTATACCCTGTTTCAATAACACAAAATATATTGTACAGAAAAGAATTAATGCTAAAACAGAATAGAAAAATAAAGTAATATAATATGTGCATTCACATAATTTTGATATATAAACAAAGCAGCAACGATTAATGACAAAAGAAAAAGATTTTCCCAGATATTCTTACCTACGCTTTTAAATTTAGAATTCTGATATTCTTTCAGGTCCAACACAGTGTTAGTATTGTTTTTCCTTCTGTTTTAATAATAAAGATGATATTCTAACTTGTGAATATTAACTAAAGTTCTCAAAAAACCTAACCAATAAAAATAGTTCTATTAAAAAATGTAACTTTCTCATCATTGAATGCTGAAAAATTATACTGTGCCTTAAATCCCTATTGTTATTTAATGCTGCTATTATAGAACAGAAGACATCTCCAACAAATTCATTCTTTATGAAACAATAAAGGTAATTGGAAGTCATCAGTCAATTATTTTCATCTTAAAAAGGTTATATCAAAGGTCAAGTACAGGTCACCATTTTGAAATAGGTTCTGGATTTCCTGACAATTTGGCAGCACCCTCTCATTGTTCACTTTTCAATTATTTTTTAATACAAGAAAAAAATAAGGAATTTTCTTTAAAAGCATAAGACTGAAATAACAGAGAACTAAAATCAACAAAATTATATCTAAATATAATGTGCACTTTCAGTTTGTACACAAATATGAGGTTAACTTCTACTAATATTTATTGGTGTCCTGAACCACCCTTTACAATATTTTAAAATAACGATTTGTGCCTTGTCTAGAGAAGGATACAACTGTTAACTATTAGTAAGAAGCCACTTATGATATATTTGATTAATCAGAGAAATGTTTAAAATATGGTACATAATATATAAATCATAGATAAACTGGCAAAGAAAAAAATTAGGCATGGAAAGCAAGCAATCAGGGAACAAGGACACCAGGGCTAGCAAGAAGCAGGATTATTAGTTCCAGTACTGACTCAGCAGAATCATATTCAAAGGTTAAGCAGCCCTACTAGGGAATTCAGAATTTATAAACACTTTACATGTACTGGTATTCTGGGTGGGCAACCATTAGTAGGTAGTAGTGCAAGGCCTGACATGGCAAAGAGAGAATGAGGAAGATTCAAGGAGAGACTGGGTCATTAAGTCATGGTTGTTTATCTAGCTTTATTTCTTAGGTTACTGTTCTTCAGCTTTCTTTAGCTTATGATTTGATTTTACTTGGTCATCATACTTCAGAACAAGTTACCATTATGAATAAATATGGTCTTCAAGATTATCTGTGTTCTCCAAATTCAGACTTTTATAGTAATGCAGCAAAGTCATTCCTACAAACATACCATTAAAAATTGCTATCATCTCAATAGCTAAATGTATATGATTTGTACTTTTTGAATATGAATTTGAGTAATTTTCTCCTACTTTCATTGGGAAATAATTGACATATTACTATAGAAAATTAAGACATACTACCTGATGATTTGATCACCCCAATAAGCTCAGCTAACATTCATCTTCTCACACATACTCAATACAAAGAAAGAAAAAAAAAAAAGGAAATTAATTTCCATGCAATAAAACTTAGAATTACTATTAACAACTTTCCTATATATCATACAGAAGTGATAGCTATAATCATCATGTTTCACATTACCTCTCAAGTACTTAATTAGATTTTATCTTGTAATTAGAAGTTTGTACTTTTGAAACCTTCCTCTAATTCCCTGTCACACCTTCCAACTCTGGTGATGGTGAAATTATTATATGAAATCCATCCTTCTCTCTGAATACAAATTCTATTCAATATATTTTACACTAAGGGTTTGCTTTCTTCTTTGTGCATATGAATGGCTCAACCTTTTGTAGAATATCTACTCCTAAACAGTTTGGGGTCTCTGAGTATCCTATGGTAGCATCATAACATGTCTTTGTCCTTTCTTTTAGTCAAAGAAACAATCACTGCTCTAAAGGAAGCTGTTGGAGAGGTATCATTTAGGTGTATATTTAACATGAACATGTGCTCTCCATTTCCCAGAGTAAAGTGGTAGTAATGCATTCCTTATCCATCATGTGAAATCTCCCTTTCTAGAACCAGGTTGACTTAAAGATTTAAATGCAGAATACATATTCCTATACCCTACATTATTCTTTAGAATTTAAAAACATGTAAAATCTCCAAATATATGTTATTAAATTAACTTTTCCCTTCCTAACTCAAGAGGCTGTTTTGATTGTTCAAAGAGCCTGCGATAACCTAGAGAGGTGGGGAATTTCCGCCTCCTTCTTGACAGATAATTTCTTTTTTTCTAAGTCAGAAGCATACCATGAACACACATTTGACTACATGAGGATAAAAAACAACTATATTTGTAATTAAACCTTTGGCATTTATTATTTTTAATATTGATAAGTGGATTAAAATATGCCCTCACTTCTAACTTCCTCCTCCTTCTTTTGAGTTGGCAAGGTGTCTGACTGTCTGTGCAAAATGAATTGTTGAATATTCCTGTTAATAATGGAATACAGTATGGTATAGGAATTGAATAAAAAAATTCTCAGTGAAAGGAAAAATGGTTCAGGAACCTTGGATGTCAGTTCCAGGAGAGACAAATTTATAGGTATAACAATCTGTCTTTAAAACTGACATATAAGGTCCTAGAGGTCTTTTTATCACAAAGGATTTTTTGTACATGTTCAGCAATATGAAAAACAGAATGCTACATTTAGATATATTTGCAAAGAAAAAGTAACATCATCATCTCAATTCTAAGTCTATACTCAAGATTAAATGTTAATAAAACTAGTCTTCTGAATCATTGCAATAAATACCAAAAGTTTTATGCTTGCTCAGCAATGAAATATTTCACCAGTAATCAATAACAAAGCACCCATAGACTTTTGTGGTACAAAAGGCACCAAGTGAGGTGTGCTCTCTTTGAGAATCAATTAGAGTGATCTGGTTATCACTCAGAAAACTTTTACATGGATATAAATACAATGAATAGGTGGTCTAAAAAAATCAGTGAAGACTCAAAAATCACATTTGCATTTGGTTTTGAAATAATACTCTCAAAATAATGAATTTTATTATATCTAAATTATGTCCATTAAGATAACTCATGATTTGGTACTGTTAGCAGAAACTCCATTGACCATAGGTAAAGGGAAAGACACTTTCAAATTTTTCAAAGCTAAATACTGTGAAGTATTTAGCACTCTATCCTTTAACACTCATATATAAACAAAGGTTTTTTTAAGCAGATGCTAAAGGAGTTTTTAAACACTAGATCTCTCACAAAACAAATGATAAAAGAGTTTTCCTAGATAAATGGAAGAAAATAAATCCCATAGAAATTGACAAACTATAGAACCAGAAGATTAAAGATTAAATGGCAGCAGAATGTCTTTAAATATTAAAAATCACTCTTACTGTAAATGGATTGAACCCATTAATCAAAAAACACAGGGTGGCTGATTGCAGAAAAAACAGCCACATTTTTGTTGTCTTTAAGAAACAAAGACAAACAAAGTTGGGTCTGAGCAAATATGGATTAATATAGATTCAATGTAAAAGAATTTAAACAATTCTAAAAGCAAATATTAACCTATGAAAGGCAGGAGTAGACAAAATAGATTCCACAGAAATAAATACAATAAAGACTGTAAGAGTAAGGATTAACAATATGTAAAGAATCAATACATCAGGATGATATAACACATTATATTTATCAAATGATGCAGCAGCCATAGATACATATTAAACAGCTATTAATGAACCTCAAACAGTGAGTATAGTAACAGAACATACTACGGGACATTGGCATATCACTTATACAAGGTACAGATGAACTAGACAGAAAATCAACAATGAAATAAACAATGGTTTTAAATGATGAATGCCTATATGGGCTTGATAAACAATCATAGAAAACTCTACTTTAAAATAGTTGAGTACAAATTCTTTTCAACTATATATGGAACAGCTGAGATGATATACTCAATATTAGATGACAAAACAAGCATCAATACATTCATAAAGATTGAAATCAGATCAAGTATTTTCTCTGATTGCAATAGGGTCAAACAAAAAAATCACACGAAGAAATTATAAATACCTCAAAATTGTGAAACAAAGCTAGATGCTATGGAGTATATATTAGGTTATTAAGGAAATCAAGTTAGAAATTAAAATTTTCAGACAACAAACAAAAATAAAGGCAAGAGCTACCAGAACCTATGGAATTTAGCAAAAACAGTACCAAGAGGAAAGTAACTTAAGAACTATTGAGACTATCATCTGAGGAAAGCGGGGATGGAGAGCCAAAGAAGTTGGTGCCAATATACTGCTATGACAAATATGGGTGCTTTGGCAGCAGGTTCAGTGTAGTATTAAATATTTAAGTAAGTTTTCACCTATACTCCTAAATCATACATATGAAATATTTTATACCAACTTTACATCAATAAAAATAATACAATCTAAACAAGAGTAGAAACAAAGAATTTCCTAGTAGATGTTGCTTGACATACAGATTTAAAACATGGTTTTCTGTTGTTTTGAATTTAAAAGTGACCTACATCCATAAAAGAGTGCAAGATTTAAAGAGAGTTTTCAATGAGTTCATGAGTGCTCTGGACAATCTGAGAAAAGTATCAGCGAGATTATCGATTTTTTTTTTCATTTTCAGTTCTCTTAAATAATTTTGGTCAAAATCTCATTAGTGAATATTATACCACATATTTGTTATTAGTATCTCTCATGATTTTAAATGACATTATATACGCTTTTCTCCAGGATATTAGCTGGAAAGTGTGAAAGATGAAGCACAAGCTGTCAGTTTGAAATATGCAAAGATGCATCTGGTTTAAACTAGGGAGAGTGGGTTTCATAGCTATATATAATTATTGGGGTACATTCTCATTAAGACTTTAGGGTCTTTTATAATTATAGATACAATTTATTATCATCTGTTCCAACTGTGTTGTTGGCATAGTCAGGCGGTTTTTTATTATCTTTTATTTAAACTGTCAACAAATACAAAAACAGATTTTTTTTTTCTTCATTTTTTGGAAGAAAAAGCCAAAATTCAGTATCAGACTGCTGAAAGTAGCTGAGTCAGGATTTTATAGCTGCCTGAGAGTGTGAAACTATTTCCTTAACAAATCTGTCAAGACAAACAAAATGAATATAATCTAAGTGATGAGCTACAATATGTTAGTTAATTTAATCATTATTATCTGTCAATGTTCTAGTGGAGACAGTTGTAATAAATGGATTGACTGTGTGTCAGTTATATTTAATGCACATGCATAGACTTGGATAAAATTACAATTACAATGTGAACTAATTTACTGTATTTCAGTAGAGTAAAACATGATTGTAGAAAGAATATTTTAGGGAAAGACTTTAAAAAGGGAGCAAGAAGCATTTGGCAACTACAAGGTTGGAAAATAAATAGAATATCTCTTAAAAGAGATTTAAATATAACTTAATTTTTTCTGGTACAATTGTAAATAAGGACATTTTCTTAATTTCTCCCTCGTGAGTTTGATTGCATATAGGAAAGTTACTGATTTTCATGGATTGGTTTTCCCAAGAAAACTATGGGGACTATAGACACATAAGAAAAAATTATTAATTTTTAAGAAGATTCAAATATTAGAAGAAATTATTTTAAAGATGCAATAAACTATGATTCATATGATATTTCAGATGATATATTAAAAGATCATTTTTAAAAGGAAATGGTGAAAAGGAAGCGATTCTTATTTTCTAACTAGAGTATTCAGAAATTCAAATTAACTAGAATAGATATTCAACTATCTTTTTAGTGATTCATCTGTGTAAGAAAAATAGGTTAAAATCAGGCTGTTTTCCACACAAATGAGAACCCATGACCTTGTAATGTTAGCAAACCACAGATAGGTCTTGCAGTTGCTGTTTCTCTCTCTGTCTCTATGTCTCGGTCTCTGTCTCTGTTTCTATCTCTGTCTCTCTGTCTGTCTGTCTCTATTTTTTTCTTTCTCTCTCTCCAGACCTACCTGTTGAGTATATGGACCCAGACTCAGAATAAAGGGGCACAGTAGATTAATAAAGTTTCCAAGAATCTTCTACTATTTGCCCAATCGACAATAAACCTGGGTGGCCTGATCTGGCTGATTTACAACATTTAAGAATGATGATATGGTATTTTGAAAAACTTAAGAGTTTAGAATTAAATCTAGCAATGGTCAAATTCCAACACTGGCATATTTTGTTTTAGCTGTGAGACATGGGTTAGTTATTTTAAACATTTGTAATATGTTACAAATCCATTCCATAGTCTTTAAAATGGTTATGTCTGTTCCATTTCATACTCTGTTTGTTTTGAGGTAAATCAACTAATTAGAAGCCTGTCTCTTTGCAAATACTCAATTAATGTTATAACACTTATAACTTAAGAAAAAATGTGCAATGCAATCTTACGTCTTTATAACCATAGATTTCATATTCTAAAATAAATTGAAATTACTATTTCCAAAGTAAGTTGTTGTCAGACCTGTGCATGCTTTCTTAATATTTTAGACAAGGCAGATAACACTGATGACTAATAATTTACTGTTGTGCAATTTATGAGAATAATTTATATAATTTAGGGGAGAAAACATGATGTCAAAAATAGCAAGCAGGATATTTTCGTGGAAGATACACTAATGTAGAGTCACTGTAACTATATATGCTTACTTACACATATATACATTTATAGACTATTTAAATTTGTTTTTTATGAAATTGTTACAAATAGAATGCGATAGAGTGTAGAATATATCATAGTATTTGGGGCACTGTCACTTTAAACATTCATTTTGTAAATATATTTCAAAAATATTTTAGATTCATTTTATTTATAATTACTAATTATTACTCTAATTCATTTGTAATTACCATAATTACACATTTAATAATTAGGGAACCAAAGGCCCAATTAAATTCCCAATTAAAGGTTAAGATTGGATGGTTCTAGTTTTTGAATTGAGACTGAAGACAGGGGTTGAGAAGAAACATCTCAAAATGGTTTCAATAATGAAGGTACTGAAAAAAAAATGACAATAATTCAACCACAGGTAAAATGGCATTATATTTATCATCATAGATTACATAGATTAAATACAAATATTTCCTGTTTTTTTGTCCTGTTCTACTAACTAGAAAAAAATATTAAATAAAGCAATATTTATTCTGATTAATTTCTGATACCAATGTTTCTCATTTTCAGATCTACTCACAGATCTGGGTTTCTGAACCTTTTTTTTTTTTAAGTTATACTTTTAGTGACTTGCAGTAGTTACTGCTTTCAAAGGTGATTCACTCCAAATAACAGAACCCATCTATTTCAATTTACTATTTTTGTACATTTACACCAATAATTTTTAATCTATTTATTATATTATCAATCAAAAGGCCACTGAAGTTTTAAAAAAACTGAACAAATATAAAATATTTTAGTAGTTTTCAGTAACAAAATATTATGAAAATAAAATGAATATTTATTAAATCACATTTTGCTTGTTCCTAAGGACCTTATTTCCAGAAAAACATGAAATAGAACATCATCAACTTATAAGAGACATATTGTAGTACCCAGGATATAATAGTGGAGACCATCCATACCCACATTTTTAAAGCTGTATAAACCTCATTTTATGAATAAAGATGATAATAAAACAGCACAAATAATCTGTCAAAGATCTTGTAGAAATGGCAATGCAAACCTGCGTCTTTTTAAAGAATTAAGGTGTAGTATATTACACCAGATTTTACTTCTCAGTCATAAATTGAACTCAAGATATGAGCTTAAAAGAGTAATTTCTTTAATCACACCAAAGTACTCATCCAAAATGAAGCCTGATCTCAGAGTATTTTCTGACACTTATGACTCAGTCTCATAACTTAGATCTCATAACTTAGAGAGTTCACATATATATTCTCCATGACTGAAACAAAATTTGAAGAACAAAGAATAAAATAAGCCAAAATAAGGTCATCATTCTTTCAAATGCTATTCATTATGTATTCAATACAGTCAGAAAACTAACTTAAAAATACCTTTAAAATTTATGACTTTTTTTTTTTTTTTGGCCAGCATCTAAGAATGAAGAACTAAAACTTATATTTAAGAAAAAAGTTAATTTAAATACAGGGACATATCAAGGAATCATACTTAGAGTCAAACATAATTGCCAAGGAGGACTAACATTTCAAAAGGGAAATGCAATATTACATAAATTTGAAAGTGAGTTTTGAATACATAGTCACCTTGAAATTAAGTATTAAAAATGCAAATTCATGCTTATCATTGTTTTCACTTTCAGATATAAAATTAATTGACTTACTGTGGATGATTTCAGTCCCATAATTGATTGCAGTAATTTAAAGATATCCATTTTACAAGAAGAGAATTTTGAGTAGCAGGAGAATATAATGTACATGATCATGTCCATTGAAATCAGTTTGAGGCTCCTTAAAGTTTATAAGACTTTAGGTAAGGCACTTATTACACTGTCAATTTCACATGCAAATAAATGTACAATTAATACTCAATAATGACTTATTTTGCATATTAAATGATATATATACACAAATATACACATTTATAGTATAATATGTGGTTTAATATGTATATATATCACTGTATATATGTATATATAGCCTGTCATGTAATACATTTTATATAGAAAAATATAACTATTACTTCTATCATCTTACTCTAAAACTGAGCCTAGGATATATTTCGTATGAGCAAATTACTTTGAGGGAAAATGTGAGCAAAGCATACAAGTGAAATTTTGCTGAGCATAAGTATTATATAATTAGAAGAGAAACAGCTGAATTCTGGATATGCAAGACAGAGGCAAGAACAGGGATATCAAAGTCATGGAAACAAGATTAACTTCAAGAAAAATCTTCCATTTGGAGAATTTAAACCAATTTTTATACAGATCTTATAGCAAAAGGTAAAATATTAAAATGTTATATTTCCAGAATATTCTGTGAATTATCAAATATGATTAATTAAGCATATTAATTTATAAGTCAGATATATGTCTCAGTACAGAATTAGCTTCTTAACACTAGTACTGACGTTAAAGACACAGCTTACCTAAATCACACTGTTGAACATGTATGTTGTAGGGAGATCTCTTGCTCAATTCTATCTTGGACAGAATGTAGACTTTATTTTTATTTATTTCACTCCAGTCAGTCATCATATCAGAAGTTTACAATTTTCTAACTTTTTAAAATTTCCTTTGTGGATTTTCATGTTTGGACTCTGACCTTTACTTTTATAATTTTTATCAATTCAGGTAAAGAAGTTTAGCTATTTCCTTTTCCAATTGCATTTGAAGCTGTATAGTCTTATATAGTACTAGTGACAGAAGTAATAAGTTATCTTTTAAATTTGAAAAAAACTTGAAAATATGAATGTCTTCTACTTTTTAAAGCTTTAATTGCTGATATAATCTCTACAAAGAGATTATATTTTTATTGCCTGGGATGTTTCTTCCACAACAGAATCTGTTCATCATAGCAGTTAGGGTCCTAGGGGGTTGTGTTAATGGACCATGCTGCCACCAATAAACACCTCGTTGAATTGGTAGTTATTTCAGGGAAAAGGAAATCACTCTTTATATAGTGGGTCTTTTAAATATGAAATAAAGAGCACATAATCTTCAGAGAAATTATTTCCATTATGCATATTCAAGATATTGAATAACAAGGAAATAAATGTAAAATAGCCTTGCATGGAAGCTCTTCAGGATGAGGTTCCTACTGAGTGCATTTGATGAAGAAATTTGACTAGATAACATATTTATAAAATTTACAAAAATCAATTATTTCATTATTGCATTAAAAGTATTTTAAAATTAATAGTAAATTTCAACCTGTGACTAAGCTGATTCTCTGCACCAGAGGGTGTTATTATCCCTTTACAGCTATTATAGGAGTTCTATTATGCAAGGTATTTCAAGAAGATCAGAATTTTAATATCAACAATAAATCTATATCTGTAAGGGGGAAATGACAAGTCATCTGCATTATACTAAGGTCTCAAAGAAATCACATTTGCGTCATTTCACCATGCTTTATCATGTCCTAACAAACACTCTTTAAATAAAAGAAGATAAACATCACCAAGTTGTTCTACTAAATGGAAATTTTCAGGACTCATAAAAGTTAAGACTCTGCTTGCCCTTCAATTATGTACTTTTCATGACACCAGACATCTGGGTGGGGCATTTTCTATGTAAAATTATTTGATATTTAGAAGAAGTAAAAAAAAAAAGTTTACTTGAAAAAAGGTTCATTGAGGGCATGTGTTTAAAAATTGCCAGTATACTTCTGAAAATTGGTTAAGAATAACACCCAATTACTCTTGACTGAAAAGTCAAAAGGTCAAAACTTAATCTTTTACTCCTGGCATAGCTCTCCTATTAATCTTTTTATTGCTATAAGGCAACTGCCAGAAACTTAGTGACTTAAAACACCTATCTATTATCTCTCATTTGCCCTGGGTGAGGAATCCTAGTGTAGTTTAGCTGGGCCTTCTGCTCTGGGATTAATAGAATTGCAAAATAATGTCAGCTGAGTTGTTTTCTATATGGAAGGAAGAGGACTATGGAAGAATCTTCTGGTAAGTTTATTCCAATAATTAGCAGAATCTGTTTTCTTGTGATCATGGAATACGGTTCTTGGTTTTTCATTGACTCAGCTAATGGCCACCCTTAACTCCAAAAGATGCCTGCACTTACAAAGCCATTTTAATAGGCATTTTCACAATATCTGTTTCCTTCTTCTGTAGATCAGCAGAATAGCTCTACAGCAAGCTATACAATGAAATCATATGTTGTAAGTATTGTAATCTAATCACAGGAGTGATATGCGATCACCTTTGCCATATTAGTTAGAGGTAAGTCATAATTTCCTCCCACGAATAGGAAAATGGTTTATACAAGAATCTGACTCATTGGGGGTGACATGAAGTTCATCCACAGTTCAACTGGATTCTAATCTTGCTATTTAAATAATTACTATACTTAATTTTGTCATGTATCATAGGATAATCAACAGTTTTCTATTAAAATGACTCTTCTTATTTCCTTGATTGGATGAGCAATATAAAATTTAAAGTTTTGTAGAGAAATGCAGTGCTTAGTGCCAATGAGCTGAGTCATAAAGGAACAACTGGAAAAACAGAACAAAGCAATTGGATAAAGCAATCTAGAAATAACGAGAAAGTACAAAACCATGGCAATTGAAAGATAATATTAGGTAAATGATAGGGTTTTTGATGATATGAGTTGAGTATGAGGATAGAAATAAAATCTGGGTCTAAATATTGATAGTTTTGGGATGTTTACATTTGTAAATATAGAGGTGAAAAACTAGGTTTTATATTCTATAATCATCTTAAGATCATAAAAGTGAGGCTGGAATTATGCAGTTAGACACTTTCTGGTAATAGTTGCAAATTCTATAGACCAAGTGTTTAATTTCCAGTCAAATGGTAATTCCTGGAAATGTGTAATCCCTGTAAGTTTTTAATATTAGAACTCATGGAGAGGAGACAATAAAGGAATTGGTGTCAAAGGAGACTGAAACATTTGCTTATTCAATTTACCTGTATATTCCAGTTCTGCTCCAAAGCATTTTTTTTCTTACTATTTGTATTCAATGATGGATTGTTGCTTTACTCACTTAACCTTATGAATAGATGAATTACACATGAGAAACTGAGAATGAATGGCCATCTGATGTCACCTTCTGTTTGTTCCCTTCAAATTCCTAATGGTTAGCCAGAAGCTGTTTCTCAAAATAAGGAAATTTGTATTCAGAAAAAGATGCAGATTCACTTTAAAATCTTAGAGGTCGTCCCTGACATTTTTCCATAGGCGTTTACCAGGAGGCTACATGCTCCATCTCTATTTGTCACAGACACTTTGAGTAACAGTAGATATACTCAATCATCATGTGGAAAAGAACCTAGATTTACTACAAAACCATTTCTTGTTATAGCTTTCAGTCACAACAGCTAGTCTTCATATGTGAATTATAAAACATGTTGAAGGATAACTCAAATGTGTTATTTTCTCTCAAAAACTTAAAACCCTAACATGCACTGAACACTTACATATTTCATTGTGGCTGAGCATGGTGAAATAACTTATCTTTTACCTATAAGGAAAATTCTGACATGTTCCAAACCACTGCACCTACAGAAGAATCAATGAAGTAGCCAACTTTTCATTTTTGCAGTGTTTATCTCTCATATTTGGGTTTGCATTTACCTTACTAAAATAGTTAACAGTAATTATTCCATCTTACTCATTAGAATCAGTCTATCTAATATCATTAATGTAGTTGAACAGTATAGTGTTTTGCTGAATGTCAAAAAGGTCAAGTTCTCTGTAGGCCAGTTGGTATCTAGAACAAAATTTTATTGTGTCCCTGAGACAAAGCTGTTAAGGTTTACTTTTACTCTTGTTTAGTCAAAGCAACCAACTTCCAGAGTTCCTTACAACTATGGGGCAGGGTGGGGGGGAAGCATTGTCTTTGCCAACATGGATATGCAAAGAGTCTAATGATGTATTGACTTGTTCAGTATGTCACTATAATTGGGACAGCAGCAACAATGGGATCATCCACTTATTATATGTATAATGACTTATTTTTATTCTTTAAAATTCATTCTTTTTCTTCATAGACCAAAAGGCAAATTAAATGGGTATGTAGGACTAACCATGACTGTAACTTTCAAATTGTTGATAATGGAATTAATTTCTACAACTCTTCAATAATTGTGGTTTCATTTAGGTTTTATCACCTTTCATTTTACTCTTTGCACATACAGATGTCCTAAATATTTGAAATTATTGTCATCAGGGCCAATGTAATAGTTCCTATAAACTTTTATTCCAGTGCATGATGGAAATGCTTACAAATGTCTGTTGATTCTTTAAGAAAGGTTTAAAGCATATTTTAAGTACATATTTTCTGCAACATTGGATTCATTTTCAAAGATACCAGGTTCCCTTTCAATCAACATATTCCATTTTGGAAACCTGGTATAAAAACTGGATTTGAAACTATGACTTTCTACATACTACTTATAGTTATGTATTTGACCACCAGATCTAACAGATTCTTATATGTTACATTACACAATATGGCAACCTACCCATCTCTTTGATTTCTTGGGAGGTCATGATTATTAGGACATAATTACCATTATGCCCTTGCTGTTATTTATAATTAACTGTCAGAAGATAATTCTCATTAATATTTTCAAGTTTTTAATTGATCCACAGTCTTGAAGTAAGTCTCTAAATAAGGTGCATACTTAAATAGGAGAGGTTTTGGAAGCAAGAGATAATGTATCATTCTAAAGAGGATTAGAGATGTGTCTCCCTTGAGTAATTTCCTTACATTCATGTTGAGATTTTACTCTATTTATAGATCAAATAGCAATAAGGGATAATTTCATGGCTTTTTGAGAATATTACTACCCTCTTACAAGTACTACCACAGAGGAGATTATCACAGTGTTTTCAAGCAAAGGAAGGCTTATTTTTACTGGTACTGATCTTCAGTCTATGTAAATAGAGCAGGAAGACTTAGAGTTATTAGCAGATCCAAGTACTAAGTCCAGTCCATTCATGGGACTAACCTCCAGTTTAATAGTATAGGAAATGAATTAAAAGACAGTAAACTTTTTTCTACTATATAGGATTAATATTTGAAAATGGAACACTTGAAAACTGAATTATATAAAGGTATTAATAAAGTTGCAGGGAAAATAATTGGTTATTTGGTTCAGAAACAGCCAATATTACATTCTATCCCTATTTTTAGTAAAATAAAATTTATCCATGTGTTTTTTAGCTCTGAACCTGAATGAGATACAATTATTATCTTCCTCAGAAAAACATTACAACACAATTAAAATCTCATTCTTAAATTTAAAATCCCATGTTGAGATAATTTAGCATTATACATTTTTAAATGTAGATTGATGACATTTCTTTGTATTTAATAAAATCATGCATTAAAATCATTACCTTTAATAAGGTATGAAGATGGAAGGTAAACTAACACTATTCAGTTTTCTTGGAAACTTATTTAAATGGGAGGGGGGGAATGTGGAAACCGAAGGATGTGAGACATTAAGTAACTGATCCAAACCACTGAATGGTTTATGAATTAAATTCTTCTCAGTTGATTTGTAAGAAAGGAACCTTCATAAAAAGGGGAATTTCCAATTTCTCTGTACTACTTAATGATGTATGAAGCAGAGCAACCAGGTGAGGCTATATAATATGGAGGCTAGAGACACAAGAAAGGCAGGTAACACAAGAGGACAGACACAGAAAGCAGAGAGACGTGTGAAGGAGGGTATGCTTGCTTCTCAGCTTTGAACTTTTACCAGAAGCTTGGGGACACATGGAAAAGACACATGGACTCAAGGGATATAGACATTTAAAAGAGACACATGGTTGAGAAACATGTTGGGGAAGCTGATGGTGTCAGCCTTTATCTTGATCTGTACTTTAATTTTGTTGCATTTGTCCCATACATACATGGCCATTTCTTACAGTTTTCTGGCAGAAGGTGGGCCTAAGCAGCCCTATTTGGGCAAGCACTTTTGACTTGGTATTTACTGATGAGGGTGATGTGTACTTTGGGTGTTTTATTAGGAAACTATATGCTTTCTTTCCTCTGGGTGCACTATCATTCTATTAAAAATATTTCACATTAAGTGTATGCTTTGTCTTTGTGTGGCAAATGGCTTAATCCATATAGAGCACACAAGTTTGAGACCCCAGGAGATCCCTCACATTGCCCACTAACAGACTCATGGCTGACTAACATTTACTTGTTTCATGACAACAGCTGTTTTTATGAATCACTTTTAGTTTCTTGTGCATGACAATGGATTTTATGCATCACATTGATTTATACATGATGTTCTCTCATTCTTTTTCTCAAAATCTTTGGTAAATGGATTATGTTCCAATGTTGGGGCAATAGAGGTATACATTTTCTTGGTAATAAGCTTATCAAAGTTAGGGGAAAATGAGATGGTAAATGCTTTTCTCTGAAGCTAACCGAAAAAAAAAAAAAAAAACAAAAAAAAAAAAAACCAAACACATATTTCCAATTATCCTTTCACTCCATCTGCCATTTGCATGCTTTGTTGCATCAGCTGTTCCACTCCTTCTCAGTCACTTTTTACTCACAAGAAATTATCCATATTTTTCTATATTAACCTAAATATCTCTGGTACATGTGGTCCCTCAGTGTTAAATCTCCTAAAGTTTCGTCTGAATATCGTCCTCTGCCCTTCCATTCATGTGTAACATCCATTTGTTATCCTACTAGAGTCTGGCTCATTTCCTGCTGTTGGTGCTCAAAGATCTCTGCACCTTGAGGTTCTGATGCAAAGTAACCTAGTTGTTTTGTATTCTTTAATATACCATTTTGTTTTTGTCACTCTTTAAAGATTCTGTCAACATCAGTTCATGAAAAAGAAATCAAAATATAATTAAAATCAATAGGCTATTTTATTTGTTTATTCTTGATAAACCACTAAATAAATGTGACTAGCAACCACTGTCATAACAATAATTTATGAAAAGGAAAATAAAAAGAAAAAGGATGATTTTTAACCTGAGAGCATATGTTTCTGTCTTGCTGTCAGCTGTGATCACATGCTTATCATAACAGGTATTTCCTGAGAGTTACATGTGATAAATGAGGGAAATTGCAGTCCCTGGTGAGGATTTTGAACCTTTTGTACAGATACAGTTGCCTTTCTCCCTATCTTCTGGGATTTAAGGTTGGGGAAACATGTTCAAAAGTGTATAGAGGATTTTCGCCACAAGCTTTTGTTTAGGAATTGTGAACCAATAACAACCGTTCATTTAAACTGAATCACAGTGATATTTTCCACACTAGCTTGATCCTGGGAAGGTCAATTTTCTAAGTTTTATTTAAGTAAATGGAAAACAGTGATGATAGTAGCAATAATAGTACTATTTCTAAGTAGACAATGAATTAAGCACTATACCCAGTGTTTTTCCTGAATTTTCCATTAATACTCATCACCATACTATGTGTGAGCAAAAATGTTTTTATTGGCTAAACCTATGAACAGTTCCACAAGTTCCACAAAGAATATTTTGCTCTTTCTGTAAATTTAATTAGTAATGGGAATAGTTTATATATGAGAAAAATAGACACTAGGAAGTCAAGGAAGAAATGGACACAAAAATGAGCCATGTCTATAAATCCCCTGCCTTTACAGAGAAGGTGAATCAAACTAATTCCTATTGCTAAGTTGGGTTAAGTACAATTATATATGGAAATAACTTTACAGGAAAAAAAGGAGAAAGTTCTTTTATACTATGTTTATCTTCTACATCAATTTGCATGAATAAGTGTTTTAGTGAACTACAAATGATACAAGGTTTTTGAAAGTGTGGATCATGTCAGTCTTAGAAAATATAAGTAAGCAATCCTTATGTTCTTCATTTGCTGCTTGATTAGCAATAATAGCTATTGCACTAAGAGCTTTACATACATTTAATATATTTTCATGTTCAGTTCTCAAAACTACCACAAAAGGTAAGTTTTATTATCATCATTTGGAAATAAAAAAACATATTCTATAAAGTTAACTAATTTGTTCAAGATTTTGCAGCTCGTATATACCAACCCAGAATTTAAAATTAATATTTCTCTGAAAATCTTAATAACCACTGGATAACATTTCCTTTTTAACTGTTTTTGAAAAACAAACAAACAAACAAACAAAAACGCATTGTAGTTCTTACACACCTAATTGTCAAAATCGTGTGCCACATTTTCTTCACACACATAATCACATGTATAAAAACAGATTATATATTGGGCTATAGAAATTTAATTTGACTAAGTTATACTAAAAGTTCATGTAGTTACTAGATTACAATGAAATCTCAATACATAGTAAGTCACAATAGATCACTTAACAGTAAAAATTTAGCACTATGAAGTTAAATGGTTGAATCACTTTAAAGCTTGTGCATGCAAAATGCTATCTGTCTTGTTTGTTTTTGATCCACACATGTTGTTATACAAATAGAAGGACAGATGTTGCAAGATAATTTACTTTTTTAGGTAGGTTTAATTTACACTATGCTGGAGTGAAAACATTTGACTGAGTTTTTTAATTTTTCAGTTTTATAGGAAGGCAATCATCAGGTTAAAAATGCTATCTTTAAATGACAGGTCTTTGCACAGTTTAATCTAGAATACCTGCAGGAGATGATGGTAAGAATGGGGGTGATATGGCCTGTTCTATAATATTATTGTGATGTGTGATGCAATATTTTTTTAAAAAAAGACTTTACATGTGAGGTTACACAGTAGGAAAGACAGAACTTGTTTTAGGTATAAAGACACTTGGTCTCTGTGTCAAGAGAAAGCACACCACATTGCTTTGAATCACCCCTGGCAGTTGATAATGTAGAGCTGTTGGCAATGATTGTGGAGGCAGATGCTTACCTGTGCTCCTACAGTGTACAATCTTGGCTTGATGACAAGGTGAGGAGAAGGAGAAGCTGTCACAGAATGGGGGCAACTGGCAGCTGGAACCCTAGCGGGGAAGGGTAAACTGGTCACCCAGGGCTGCTTGCTTGACTGTAGCAGATCTCATCAATCATGCCAACATATGCAGCTGCCTGAAAATAAACAGGCTTCTCAGACGGGAGACAAAATGAGGCAAATTAAAAGACCAATAATTTAAACAAATTCATTTGCAGTTTCACAGAAAAGATGGATGGGTGAATTCTGCTGATAGACCCAGATTTCTAGTCAATTGATAAAAGTCACTGAAACATACTAATGTGATATGTTTAAATGCAACTTTTGAAACAATTTCCTTTTGTAATTTCTTTGAAAGTTAACATCGATTTTTAAGAATATAGGTATTACATTTTTAAAATCTATTAATCATGACTGCATCCTGTTTTTTTCCCTAAATTTACTGCTAAAATAAATTATGCTTTTCTAGGCACCCTACTGAAGTTCATGTTTTCGTGTTTTGGCCAAAGTCTCACCTGAAACTGGGATCCTTTTCATTTTCATTTTCCTTTGTCCTATTGTTCTATCTTGAAAAACAGCATGAGAACATTGCTTCCATCTATTCATTCTTATATTGTTATTTATTTGTTTTATTACCATCAAGTTAATTTTTATTCTATCTATTTAGCTAGCTAGCTCTCTGTATATCTATCTGTCTGTCTGTCTGTCCATGCACCCGCCAACCCGCCCATCTATCTATCTATCTATCTATCTATCTATCTATCTATCTATCTATCTATCTATCTATCTATCTATCT
>PVHY01022805.1:0-21884 GCA_004024945.1 Uropsilus gracilis | reverse complement strand
GACTTCTATAGCAATGGTTTCAAGAGACAATCCTTTCAATAAAATATATAAAGAATTGTGTTTGATCCACAAGTCAAGTATTTGAATACATTGATGGAATATAGCTTAAAAGGAAAAAAAAGGCACAAAAGTGCAAACAGATGGATCTGAATTCTGAATGGTGTTCCCCAAAATATTTTTTTACCATTTTGTGATAACTGTTGTTCTTACTTGTCTCAGCTCATAAACATAAGTGGTAGCTAGGAATGAGACATCCCGATTAGCCAATCTGCCAAGCCAAATCACCCCCATGCGCAGTAGGGCTCTGAGCCAAAATGCTCTCACTTCTACGACGTTGCTATACTGGATTTAGAACTAAACAAGAGCAAAAGAAATAAGGAGCTCAAACTTTTAAAAAGCATATTACCAGAGTGATGTCTCGAGAAGCTGCAGCTGCGCTCATATGCAAACTAGGCTGCCTTACGGAACTGCTGCAATCAAGGGCACGGGCAAAAGTCCCAACAGCACTGCAGAGAAAAGAGAGAATGAAGAGTGCTTTTTTTTTAATATATTAAAACACACACACATATATTTGGGTAGTGAATGAAAAACTGTTAAAAAGTAGTTTGTGTGGTACATAGAAGGTAAAGATGATTTTAAAATGCCAAGGCATTCAAATTGTGCTCAAAAAATGAGAAGTAAATTAGCATCAGAATTTATTAAAGAAAAGAAAGTTCTGACCACTTTCTTGGCCCAAACTCCCAAATCCAAGTAATATTTTTTTCTTGAAATAACATCACCCTCTTCCTATGGGGACTCAATATATAACAGTTTTCCATTTGAAAGCATAACCATAATCAAAGCACTTCCACTCACTATGCCCCCTTTTCCCAAGGGTAGCATCACCTGGATTCTAACCACACAGGTTTGTTTTGTTCATGAGAACTTAAATAGAAACACATGTGATGTACTATTTTTCATGTCTGGCTTTTGTTCAAAATTATGATCGCTACTTCACCCATGCTGCTGGATGTAGCTGTGTTCATCCTTCCCCCAAGCTACCCATCACAAAACATGACTCGCTCACCCCAACACCACTCTCTGAATGCACATTTATTTCCATCTAGGAACTAGCTACAATGGCTAATACCACTAGTGCCATCTGTACAGTTATCTTTTGGTGCATAGGTGTAAGTATGCAGTTCTGCTGGGTGTATATTTAACGGTGAAACTTAAGGGATGTATATGTTAGGTGATGGTAAATAGCTTTCCAAAGCAGCTATACACCAACGGACATGGTTCCCACCAGCAGGAAGTGAGAACACTGGCTCTTCCATTGAAGCATATAGCACTGCATGTCGATTTTAATCATCCTGGGGGGATGTGCAAGGGCACTTCACTGTGGTCTTAATTTCTATTAATTTCTAAAAATTTCTTAATAAAAAAAAATTTTTAACAAATATTGAAATAGATACTAAGTGAGTCTCCTTGGTGCTTCTCATGACAGCTTCAAGGATAAAAGAAACACATGTCCCTGGCAATAAGGAAGAAGAATAATAATGAAAAGCAAAATGAAAATGCAACATCCACTAAACAATCCAAATCCATGCCTGGAGTCTCCAGGTCAGTGGTACCACTACTGGCTCTTTTCTACTCCTGAATCTTCAAGTTTTGTTCCACTGATAGGCTCCTTGCCAACAGATTCTTCACCTAATCACTGAGTGTCTAGGCTGGTGGGTCTCTGGAGTCTGAATGCCTCACTACCTATTTGAGGAATGGTAAAGTTAGCATGAAGGAAGCAATTCTTTGGGGTAGAGCCATATTGCAGTCCTGGTGTATCTTCGGTATTTTGAGAATGAATTTCCTCTACACCTTTGGGTCATCAACCCTGATCCTTCCTAGGGGTCCAGCAGGAAAACTGAGACGATGTCTCCAGATTGGACAATGGCATTCTGAGCAGTTGAGGCAAAGCCAGATCCTCTCTCTCCTAACCTCCCAAGTTGTTACCGTTCCCTTTTCAAGGACTACACAGGTGTCCCAACCTGGAGACCCTCCAGAGGACCAGCCCCTAATCATGCCATGAGATAATGGGAAATTGCAACCATACACTAAAAGCAACAAAAATATCTTATGGGTAAAATAAAAAAGCCCTAGAGGACATAATGAAGACCCTTGAGCTCATGTTCAGATCTAGCTGACTCTAATATTTTGCATGTTTGGTTTCATGCCTACAGAGATACTATATTTTCTGTTAGAGTTTCCTACATTTATTCCCAAAATTAATGCGTGTGCACACACACACACACACCCCTGCAATCACGAAATGATATAGTTTACCCATTGCAAAAATTTTTATAGGGGATCCTACTATATGTATCTTCACTCAACACTGTTCGCTAGATTTATCTCTTTGTTACAAAGAGTTCTAATTTATTCACTTTAATTGCAATAAAGTAATACTAGATTACTGAGTATACATCCATTCATCATTTGATTACTGGTGTACTTTGAAGTTTTTTCCACAATCACAATGCTCTGATAATCTCATTTTACTTTCTACTTTGCAGCAAATCCCCCATAAGCATCTCTTACTTTCATAACTGAAAAAGTAAAAATAGGCTTCTAACCCATTCATTTTCTCAAGAAAAGATAAGAGGAAGGAAGCAAGTCAGCCAGGCTTAGAGCCTCAGGAGAGCCCTGCACTTAGCAACAAGCTTCCCTCATGCTTGGAATCTGAGGTGTGTGTACAACACTAATGACTGAATAATCTTTGTCCAGACGACAGGTCATAACCTTGACTAAAAATATGAGATTTCATGTGTTGAATTTCTTCTTTCTGCCTTTCTATAGTAATTACATTTTACAATATGCATTTACTGATGTCTTAGTAAGAATCTAATTTTGTTTTTAAAATAGAAACTAACAATAAGAAATTGTATTACTTAAAAACAGTGTGATAGATATATTAGGTCTTCTTAGATGAATAGAAAAGGAGTACAACCAATGGAAAAAACATTCTTTTATAAAAAGAAATTTTGAGTTATTTCTTGACACAACAGCACTGTACTCACCGTGCTACAACTAAAAACTGGTCAATCTGACGATCAGTAAGTGGGCTATTAGGATCCCAAACTTTAACTTCCAACTTGGACTGTTCTCTTTCATCGGATTCTCCTGTCAGAAAACAAAGGAAATAGTTTTCTGTCACTCACAGGGCACACTGTCGCATATAAAGTCAGTAGTCATGGTCTGAGTCTATTTTTTCAGATAGCAGATCTCCAAAACTTTGTAAACACTAACACTAATACAAACCAATCAACCATAAGACATACATTTTATCTGTGACTGATTTCTTGAGTATCTCTATTATGTATGAGGTACAAAACCTTTTGTCATAAAGATAAAAGAGAGAGCACACCTGTCACAGACACTATGAGTAATATTTACACCTAAAAACTATGATTCAAGAAAAAAGTGATGCCATAAGAGACTTACAGATACAGCTATACGATTCCCAGAGTAGAGCAATCATTTCAGGCTACCTAGGGAACAGAATGGTGAAGGAGGTGGCATTTCTACTAGGACCTGCAGGGTGTGACTGAACCAGCAGGGGAAGAGAGCTTAACTAAATGGGAACAAAAAAGTCAAGGGGCATTAAAATGCAAGAGAGAAAAGCAGCTTGCAAGCAGCTCATTTTGTTAGGAATACACTGAGCAGAATGAGATGAGAAAGTTAGGAGAAATGGGTTATAAATATATTATTGAAGATTCTGCACAGACCTGCTGAATAGATTTTATTTGTAGGTAAAGAGAAACCCTGGCATTTTAGTAGCAACCAGACCAAAACCTAATGTCACATCACACACTTAGCAGTGGTACATATTTGTTCTAACAGGGACACTCATGAAGACAGACATGGTTCTAAAAGGGACAATGCCAAGCAAAGAGAAAACTTAGGCCCACGAGTGACAGGCTGCATGTAGTTGGCAAATTCTAAATCCTGAAAACTATAAGGATTGTGTTGGCATCAACAGAAAAAAGGAAACAAAGGTGAGGGTTGAGGAAAAGATTAATAACAAAGCAGGATGCTTTGTTTCAGGAATCTCTCATTAAGAGAGTTTACCACCAGGTAGGACTTTATGTCTAGACAAAAGATAGTAAGAGAAAATAGACTTAGGAGTCAACTGGAATTTTGATTTACCGTTAAGGGTCTCATATAAAGGCTAAGGGCTGCTTTGATCTATGTTTTGTTTTTGATCACTGCATCTACAACTTTAGAGGGCCAAGCACTGGCAGACATACTTTGAAGGTTAACATTCCCCAGTGACGTACAAACCAGGGCACTAATCCTAGTAGAAGAGCATGATGGTACTCAAGGCTCAAAGAACTGGAGAAGAAGAATCAGCCATTTCACAGGCAGTCTCCTAAGTTAATCACTATGGTCAGGCAGGGGGCTCATCCATTCTGTCCCATATTCTGAGGCAGGTAAAGAAAGTTAATCTCTCCCCCTATTCCCTGCCCCCCAACATAGAGAAGGAGAGCAGAGCCAAGTATTAGGCTGAAGATATTGAAAGTGTCTGAAAGAATTTCATTCTATCTTGGTTTTGCTTACACTTCTTAACATGTGGAGCCAAGATAGTCAACACTTGGTTTATCTTTAAAAACCAGTTACAGGTAGTCTATCCCTACCCCCTCCTGAGCCTGGCCAACTCAGGTTGTCCTTCTGTTCTATCTCCTTTTTTTTGAGATGAGGTCTTGCTATTTTGCCTGTGGAACCACAGGCTCACACTGCCAGGGGTACCACAGACTCAAGCAATCCCCAGCCTCAGCTTCCCAGGTAGCTGGGATTACAGGCGCACGCCACCACGCCCAGCTATTTTTGGGGGACTAGGTCTCGCTACATCCCCCCGGCGGGACTCGAACCATGATCCCTGGCCCCAGCTGTGGCTTCCTAGGCTGCTGCTTACAGGCATGTGCGACCATGCCTAGCCCCATCTCTCCCTTTTCTTAAATAAACTTTACTCTCTCACCCAAATAAACACACAGTTACAAACCAAATAGTTTACAAACCATGAACTTGTGAAAGAGTAATGTTATGGGTATGCTTGCCCCTATCTTCAAATAATACATTTTAAGCAAGATTTTAAGTAGAGGTTTTTTAAAAGACACTAATAGAGAAAATAATTCTACACTTGAAATTTACTTTTTAAAACCACAAGATAAAATGATGAAGCTATTCAATATTAAGTCCCTTTTGTTACATACTCCAGAATGTAAGGGTAAAACTGATAATTACTTTTCAAATTGAAGTTATTTAAATTGATGAATTCAATCCTATCCATTCATTCTGTAGCTTACAGCAGAAAAAGAGTTCAGTCAAAGAATTTAATTCACTATAAACAAGTGAAACACTCCTGGAGGCATTTTCCTAACACCTAAAATACAGACAATACCAAAGAATGAGAACAAAAACAGATACTTGTAATGTTTTTTGTTGGTAAATCTAAACTAAATGAAATTTCCCCATTCTAGATTCATCAGATAATTACTTTTACATCAGTTTGATCACAGACAAAACCTTTTAGAAGAACCTTTAATTAATTAAGAATCTGAATAATGAAATCCTAAATTAAGCTAGTAGTAATCTCTGGAATGGCCTTAGTAACTGTGCTATGAACCAAAGAGAACAATTTAAATCTCTGCTCTGGTCATTTCAGTCAAGGCAATAATCTTTGTTCCTTCCTCCATTTATGAAAACCTGAGCAATTGCTGAGGGGGGGGGGGGGAAGGAACCTGGGCAATTTGAACCTGCTTGAGTCCCACAATAGACCATAATGATCTCCCTAATTTCTGGATTCCTATTAGATATATATACCAACTAATCACCTAATTGTATACAGCATTCTATTTTTATTTCATATATCCTACTTCATAATTTTTAAGAAATGTGGACTCAGCTATAATTTCAAATGTGTTAGCCTGGAAGATTTCTAGATTTTTAAAATTTCTAGAAAATACTGACAGAGAACTTTTTCAGTACATCCCCTGTGAATCCATAATGTCCAAAGACTTTAAAGAACTAAGACTATATGAAACTTCCAGCTAATAACCGTTCCTGGACAACTGGGAATACTCTGTTTTAAATAATATTTATTTCTTTGCACCAACCATCAGAGTACTACACTTTTTTTAGTGGAGAAATTAATTTAATTCAGAACCATACAAGGATGATATTTATTATTATTTTTGTGTAATACTGTTCAAAAGTTCTGGCTGGGGTTTTAAGTTATGAATCAAAGAACTACATAAGTTAGTGGAGTCAAAGGGTTCGTGCTATCACTTAGTGTGGACTCTAATAAAGTCAAATGCATGAAAATAGAGAGCAGAATGGTAATTCCCAGGGGCTGGAAGTGGATGACCTAATAGAAGTATTAGTTAATACTATAGCATTAATGCTGTAATATATAAATATATATAATAATATATAATATAATATATAAGATATATTAAATATATATAATAATATAACATATAAATGTATCAAATAACACACTTTAAACTTACACAATGCTATGTGTCAGTTATACCTCAATAAAAAAATAAATCTTAAAAAACTAAGTCACTAGAAAGGTGCAATCTGAAAATTATGAAACAACACACCGGTATTTCAAACAAAGAAAGCATAATGTAAGGAAAAAAAGCCACATTCATTGTAGTCAACAAAAAAACATAAAACTCTAAGAAATAAATTTGGAAGTATTTTTATGTAAAGACATTTTAGAACTTTCTAAGATGGTCTGAGTAAGTAACAAAGAAGATTTAAAATTTTAAGGATAACACTTTCACATAAGTGTTTCAACATAAAATAAAAAAATAAAAAGAATCAAAAGTGCAGAAATAGATGAGGTTGTATAAAATCTTAAGCACTATTATAATTGTGTAGATACTAACATTTACTTAGTTCTTACTGTGTGCTAAGAACTTTTTAGAGCAGGTTTTAGAGGATTTCTCACCTTCTGCACTGCTGACAATTGGGCCAAATATTCTGTTCTAGGGGCTACACTAGGTATTAAAAGATACTAAGTAGCATCTTGGCTTCCATATGCTAGAGTTGCATCTTACCCTCCCCCAAATCAGATAATCAAAAATATCTACTGACATAATCCAGTATCCTTTGGGGGACAAAACTGTCCTACGTTGGGAATTACTAGTCTACACCATTACAATCAACAGTTGCTGACACCTAAGCTGGTATGGGTTGGTGTTTTATAAGTTGGTTAACATTCATCACTAATAGAAAGTACATTCAGCAATTTTACAATTAAAAATTATCGAGCTGATGGAAAAACACATCAAAGTTTTGAAAACCTATGGTATAAAGAACTCAAGAAAATGAAAATTAAAAAAGCAGCAATCATAAAATTACCAGTACAGTTAAATCTCTGTTGACATTTGCAGCAAGCACAAAGGTCTTCAATCCCTTATCTCCTTAAGCCTTGTGCTCACACTTCCCCCACAGATATGTAGGTCATTGTGTACACTTCCAACAAAATTAAAAATAGAAACCAGGGTGGGTGCAGGTGTTTTCAAAACACTGGTACAAACTTCTGCATAGTCCCTTCATATGTAACTGTAAGCTGTCCTATACAGTCTTTACATAATGGAAAGGTCATAGATTCTGAGGCCACTAAATCACACTACTTACAGTAGAGGCAGGTACTTCTGTAGAATTTCCATCTTTGTTTTTCTTTTTTAAACTGCTCATTTGTGAGACTACTTGCTTGGAAAAGCCTCACAGGAACTCACACAATTAACATACTATACTAACATTTTACTAGTTGCTGACTGTTGGAACTAATTCAGATTTAAAAGACACTACAATAAGCTGGGCACAGTGGCGTGTATCTGTAATTCCAGCTACTTGGGAGGATGAGGCCAGGAATCACTGGAGTCTGTGGGTTCAAGACTACCCCGAGTAACATAGCAAGACCTAGTCTTTTAAAAATAAATAAACAAACAAACAAATAAATAAATAATAAAAACATCACAGCAGCTGAAGAGGCTATAGTTTTTCAAACTCTCAGTTGGGCGTGATGGTGCACGCCTGTTGTCCAAGTACTGGGAGGCAAGAGGCTTGGGATTGCTTGAGTTAGCAGGTTTGAGACTACCCCGGGCAACATAGTGAGACCTACTCTTGAAAAAGCAGTCGGGCACCAGGGCAGGCGCCTGTAATCCCAGCAACCTGGGAGGCTGAAGTTGGGGATCACTTAAGTGCGCAGCACCCTGGGCAACTTGAGTCTGCGGTACCCCAGGCAACATAGCAAGACCTAGTCTCAAAAAAAAGCAAAAAACAAACAAACAAAAGAAAAAAGACTTCCTAAATTCCCAAACATAGAAGTTACTTAGTACCCACAGATGACAGTGGCCAGGGAAGATGACAGTGGCCAGGGAAGTACCAACTGTGATGGTGAACACTGAGGCTGGGGACTGGGCTACAAGACCACTTTGCTTGATCATCACAGCATTATGATATATGTGATTATTCCCCTTTTAAAGAGGAAATGGTGAAAATGGTGGCATTAAACTGGTTAAATTTTTTCCAAGGTTCCACAGAACAGAGCATAGCCAGATTTTACCCAAACCTGTGACTCCAGAGTCATTAATTCAATAACTTACTATTATAATGCTTTTAAACAGTTACAAATCTGAATTTAATATGCAGATAATTTCATTCTTAAAATTCCAGTATTACAATACGGTTAAAAAATAACTGAAAACGTCCCACGAATGACATCTTTTTTAATGGAAAATTTCCTAGGTGGTTTATTCAAACTCAATCAAAGATTTAAAATCTCAAAGAAACATCTACCTGCCTTCACAAAATACTATTGCTCTTTCTAGATCTCAAGAATTTGTTAGAAGGTTAGTGAGTGTATATGACATTTAAATATTCTGAAGTCACAGAAGATGTTGTCACTAAATGCTACAATCCACCAAGACACAGTCACCAAGAAAGCAGGCCTGGGACACACCCTGGCTCAGTGCCACTGCTGCCATCTACACAAGCTGTTAAATCAGGTTCCACATCCCATGCTAGTGTGCAATGGGATCTGGTACCAAATGAAATATACTCAGTCAAGAGCATCAAGTAGGTTAATAATTACAGTCTGCAGCAAGAGCTCAGTATCTGTTTATGAGTAAGATGCTGACTACTCTGTATTGACTCTGCAAATAAGTACCATCTAAGATATCAATATCACGTTTTTCAAATGTGGTTAACTGCTAGTATGACTATATGTCACCCTACAACCCTTCTCTACTTAAAATACATTAGGAGAAAAAAGGGGAATGGAGGTATTTAAAACTTGTGTCAAGTAGATGCCAGATTAAAAGTGAAAAGGAACATTGTGAATATGCTACATGCTTTGAGTTGAATAAGAGTCCAAAGTGACTTGCTGACTTATAATAATGGTGCTTTTCTTTGTCAAAGATGAGTAGTTAAGGCCAAGCATGGTGGCGCATGCCTGTAAACGGCAGCCTAGGAAGCCATGGCCAGGACCAGGGATCGCAGTGAGTCTCACCGGGGACACGGAGCTAGACCTAGTTCCAAAAAAATATAGCTGGGCGTGGTGGCACGTGCCTGTAATCACAGCTATCTGGAAAGCTGAGGCTGGGAATTGCTTGAGTCTGTGGAACCCTGGGCAACATGAGCCTGCGGCTCCACAGGCAAAAATAGGGAGACCTAGTCTCATATTAAAAAAAAAAAAAGATGAGTACTTAGAAAGAGCTAACAAGCTATAAACTTAAAAACACACTTTTCAGAAAATGTATAAAATCCATATAAAAAGCAAAAACACAAGAACTCAAAGTCTTAAAGGGTCAAGTTGGAATTTCAAAAAACTTCAAAATGTCTACTCTCCCTAAATTAACATAAAATTAAAGGCAACTCCAGTTAAAATAGGGAGTTTTTTTCCTTCTGGTGTTAGTCAAATTGATTAAACAAATTCGTTTGGAAAAATAAGAGGGGAACTAGCCTTACCAGATACTAGCATATACAACACAAAGCCTCTATAATTAAAACAGTAAGTTACCAGAGTGTGAACAAACAGACCACTGGAACAGAATAAAAACCTCAGAAACTGACCCACATAATGCTCAGTAGTATAAAGAGATCAATCACCTCCCAAAGTAATAAATGATATTAATACAATTTCAATCAGAATCCTAATGAAATCTGGAAAGACAGAAATGATTAATGATTTTTTTTAAGAGCTATTAAGATGTAACACTCTCAACACCAAGAAATTTTAAAGAACAATGAGAGGAAAACTTGCCCTGACATAAAATATATAGTAATAGACAGAAAACATAAACTTGACTCTATCACACAATGGAACACTGCATAGACTAATTTCATGGAATTCTCTATATTTATGTAACAAACAGTCTGGGAGAACATGATGAATTAATAACAGAGGCAAAATGTGAGTTAGAAGGACTACTACTTTCTGTTTCCAGTATAACTGCAACTTTTATCACAATTCAGTTTGTAATAAAATAATTTTTAAGACTTAAAAACTGAAGGAAAGCTCCCATGTTAAGCTACATTACAAAAGGGCTTTCCTGTAAAGTACCTGTATTGTGCAAAGCTTATTTGGGGATTCTGACTATACTTAAGAGATAGGATTGTAACAGCAGCCTTCAAATTGTAGTTCTTTAAGTCCTAACCTGCACTAGCATACCTCAGGACACTCAGTGGGGACTTCTCAACTGCAAAGGTTATGTCCAATATTTCATTTAAAGAAAAGGTGCTAATGCTCAAATAAAGTTTGCAAACTGCTCACTCAGAAGACTATAAAGAGAAACATGATGTTAAAAGGCAATTAATACAACTAATAATAACGCTTTTCAGACTTTTGGCTAAGATCAAGTGTAATACAATTAATAATGAATAACCTTACAGTTAGTAAAATTACAGTTAGTGACTGATTAATAAATAGTCATTTTATAAATACAAAGAATGCCCTTGTCAGATAACCTGCATAACTCTCCAAATGCTACACGCTGTTAAGAATCATTTCCTTTATGATGGAAATTGAACTTCCATTGAACAAACTGTATAAACATCTATCAACTTAGAATGTACAACTGAAATCTATATAATCTTATAAACCAATGTTACATCAAAAAAAACCCTTTACCTGCAAGAACCTCAAGCTTCTTACCTCTGAAATCCTCAAGTCCCAGAAAACTACAGAATAACTTACTGTTTTATGTGTTATTTCGATTCCTAAAAAAATATTCTTTATTCTAAGTTAGATCACTATGCTTTTTAAATTACATCACTCTGACATTTTCACACTTTTACACTTTTCCAAGGCAAATATCATTACTCAGTCTTTCAGATAAATGGGAATTTGTGGAACTGAGTTTTTTGCCCACTGTTACTTGAAACACCCCAACTTCAACGCTTGGTTTATCATTATCTAAGCAGCATACAAAAATCTCTAGGCTTCCTAAAAATTTTGCTTATTTGTGTTCACTTCTCAAGAGAAAACCACAATAGTTCAGAACATTAAAAATAAAACAGCATGAAAAATCACAAGAAGTGCACGCATGTATGATCATGTAGGATCATGTGAACTGTTCCCTAGAACAGTTCCCTAGAACAGATCGCACGGCCACCTCAGGTAGATGTAAAGGCACGAGTATGACCCATTAAAACAGAAGTTCAACAACATTAACATTCTTAAAGCTATACCTAAAAGAAAAACACAGCCATGAAACTCATAAAAATGTGAAATCAAAAATGAATCAATGATAAGAGAAAATATTTTCTGTTAACTACTTTTCTAGTATTGGAAAACTATAATTTTTTTGACTTTCACCTAAAAGTTGTTTCTCTCCCATATAAAGAAAATGATATTTGAGTTTCAAGATAGAGTTGTTTTCATTGATCTTGAAACCCAAAGAAAAACATACCTTCTAAGAGCATTTCTGGAATGTCTGCTTGATATCTAGGTCCCACTCTGATTTCACCTTTGTCAGCTAATAGTGTTTTCACTGAGGGGTCATAGACCAACGAATAGAAAAAGGAATCCTGAAAAATAATGACAGAAAAATACCTAGGTAAACTTAATTCCTTCTACTTTTTATAAAGAAATAAGTTCAGTGTCACAATAATGAAACCACATGCTTTAGAGAGTATACAAATTGTGATTTTGGTGAATAATTCCTAAATCTCGAAGGAGCATGAGCCGCCATCAGGCAAAATAGTGTAAAATTAAATCAAGTCAAAACAAACAGCTAACCATAAACTTATTACAAAGTTTTATTATTTTTGTTAGTTGAATAGAATCATTTAACTGCGTTAAAACAGTGCTGAAAAACTAGCAAAAGTAAGCTAGAAGTAAAAGGCAGGACACCTGGAATCAAGTAATCATTTAAACTTCTATAGCCCAGACAAACAGTAAAAGATAGTTTCAGAGATACCAGGAGCTCTTTTTTTGTAGTGTGCATCCCACATTTTATTAAAAATATTAAAATGCACACACATCTCATATTAAATATATTGCAGTTGAGTTTCTAAGTTTATTAAAATATCATATTGCATAATTTAATTAAACATCTATTATAATTCTGCAGTTCTTTAAATTTGGAAGCAGTCACATTTATGTACAGATATAAACTTAACTACACATGCCACCAGGATCAATACACCCACCTAACTTTCCATGGTCCTTAAAAGAAGCCCCTAGTATCTGCGCCTGATGGATAAAATGCCCTGGCTATCGCTCCTTTGCTGAATTCTGCACAGAGAGTGGAGTCCTGTCTCTGCTCCAGGAAAGTCCTATCTCTGCTCCTAAAGTATATAATTCTACACGTCATGTACTTCATGACTTTAGTGCTATATATTCTGAAAGGGCCTATCGCTACCACCAGCAAGTTACCAAGACCCAGGTGAGCATGCTGAAAATAAGAAATACTCTATCAGGTAGTAAAACTTCTAATAGGTCTTGCAGACTATGAAAAATGAAAGGAGAAAACTAGAGAAGGAAACACCATCTCTTGAAAATCTCTAACACTGTGTTTTAGTCACGAATCACAGTGTCAGGAGAAAAAACTAAATAGCAGAAATGTTTAAAAGTCACACCAGTGTGACAATTTATGCATGTAAAGAAATGGCATCTACGGGAGAGAAAAAAACTTAGTGAGGATATATAAACCAACCTGCTTAATAAGGATGGTGTGGAGAATTCAGTATGCAGTCAGCTATAGTTCTTTTTGACAGAAGCAACAAATAAAGTTACTTGGTAACCAAAAGCTATTACCACTGGCCAAATAAATCCCATAAAATTTAAAAGTATAGCTATTTCACAGTAAACTGAAATGTAATTATTATTTAGGGCCAACTAAGTTGCTTAGACATACAGATTTACAAATACTCATATAAGAAACTATTCAAAATGTTTAGTTAAATGAAGCTTGAAAAAATTTTTTTCAAAATTTGCTTAATGAACCAATTTCAAGAATATATAGTTAGAAAGTGTAAAATTATGATTAGAAAGTTGACCTTTTATAGAACTTTGGTGAATGAAGCATGTGCACAGACATATGGAGGTAAAGGTTGTTCTCCCAAGATTAAGTAGTTATTCAAAAATTGAAAAATCAATAAAATTTGAGAAGAAAAAAGTTTACCTTTGAGCTACACCATCTTCAAACATGCCAATCTCATAAGGTGACTTAAAAACAGGCTGTCTCTCAAGGACAGCCTTACAATAATAAAACAAACAAAATAATCTATATCACAAAAAGAATTTTTCAAATTGAATATAAGCTGCTTTGTTTTTCCTAACCTGCCTTTTCTGCTCTCCTAGCCTAAAACGTTCCCATGTTTAAATATACTGCCAAAAGATAGACTTGTCCCAAGGACTAAGAGATTGATAAAAAGACTTAAGGTTAAAAATCAAGCAGATAAGAAAAATATTCTCAAAATTTTGCAAAGTTTACCTACCACAATCTTCAGCATCTACAATAAATTAGCAGGCAAAAATGATGACTTAGGGTCGGACATGGTGGCGCATGCCATGCCTGTAAACGGCAGCCTAGGAAGCCGCAGTCAGGGCCAGGGATTGTGGTTGGAGTTCTGCCGGGGGCACGTAGTGAGACCTAGTTCCAAAAAATATATACCTGGGTGTGGTGGCGCGTGCCTGTAATCCCAGCTACCTGGGAAGCTGAGGCTGGGGATTGCTTGAGTCTGCCATACCCCGGGCAACATGAGCCTGTGGTTCCACAGGCAAAAATAGCGAGACCTAGTCTCAAAAAAAGAAAAAAATAATAATGATGACTTAAAAAAAAGTCCACTCTCTTAGCAGCCAAATGCACTAAAATAAAATACATTTAAACATACTGAGTGTTTCTTTTTAGTTCTGTGAACTAATGTTAAATTTCTAAGCATCATCATCTTCATTTTATTATCCATCATTCTGTTGAACTGACAAAAAGCCCTCTCTCATTCTAAATGTCACAAGCCTAAGATATACTACTAATTTTTTTGCCTTGAATATTTACTTTTCCATTTCTTCGTAAATTTTTCCAATGCATAATTTATAACAATCTTTTTCTGGTTGAGATAACATAAAAATATTTAAAGGAAATATGTCCATTTAACTTTTTAAAAAATGTGAAAATTTTGGGGAAATAAAATACCATGAAACAAAAAAGGTTAAATATTGAAACATCACCAGTGTGAAATACTTTCCCATGATCAAATGATTAATCACATAAAACTGTATAAAACGAAACCAGGCATGGTAGCGTGCCTGTAATCCAAGCACTGGGAGGTAAGAGGACGGGAATCACTTGAGTTTACAGGTTTGAGACTACCTGGGGCAACTTAGTGAGACATGGTCTCAAAAAGGCAGCCCCAAAGCCGGGCACGGTGGCTCGTGCCTGTAAGCTTCAGCCTATGGTGTGGCAGGGGCTAGGGATCACAGTTAGAGTCCCACCTGGGGCCGTAGCAAGACCTTGTTGCAAAAAATAGCTGGGCGTGGTGGTGTGCGCCTGTAATCCCAGCTACCTGGGAAGCTGAGGCTGGGGACTGTTTGCATCTGTGGTAGCCCAGCAATGTGAGCCTGTGGTTCCACGGGCAAGAAATAGCAAGACCTAGTCTCAAAAAAACAAAAAGCAGCCCCAGGCCAGGCACAGTGGCATGAGCCTGTAAGCGACAGCTTATGGAATCACAGTGGGGTCTGGGGATCCCTGTTCAAGTTCCACCCAGGGCAACACAGCAAGACCTAAGTCCCCAAAAATAGCTGGGTGTGGTGGCGTAAGCCTGTAATCCTAGCTACCTGGGAAGCTGAGGCTGGGGATTGCTTGAGTTCATGGCACCACGGGCAACATGAGCATACGGTTCCACGGGCAAAAATAGCGAGACCTAGTCTCAAAAAAAAAAAAAAAGGCTACCTAGGAGGTTGGGGCTCGCTTGAGTCTGTGGGATTGGGACTACCCAGGGCAACATAGAAAGACCTGGTCTCTAAAAAAAGAAAACAAACAAAAAAACCAACTGTACTTGCTTTAACTCAACTTGTTAAAAATGTATCAGAAATGTCGCTAGTTGAGGGTTTTCAGAAAGATGTATTTTTACTAACAAAGTTTACTAGGAGATTCCAGGAAAGAAAACAGATCACCCATAATAAAATCTCATCTAGAAAAAGTCTAAAAGTTATTTATTTAAAAAAACAAAAACAGGCCGGGCATAGTGGCGCATGCCTGTAAGCGGCAGCCTAGGGAGCAATGGCAGGGACCAGGGATCACGGTTTGAGTCCCACTTGGGACAACGTAGCGAGACCTAGTTCAAAAAAAAAACTCCTGGGCGTGGTGGCATGTGCCTGTAATACCAGCTACCTGGGAAGCTGAGGCTGGGGATTGCTTGAGTCCGTGGTACCACAGGCAATGTGAGCCTGCGGTTCCATGGTCAAAAATAGTGACATCTACTCTCAAAAAACAACAACAACAACAACAACAACAAAACCCAGGGACAAGAACCGTAGTCACTTATTTCATAAAATTAAAAATTGATCTTCTATCAACTAAATCATGTACTTTATAAAACCTTTCATTACAATATGAAAAAAGACAGATACAGGAATTTTTGCCTGTATCTTTTATTTCACTAGCCAGAAAAATCTAATTACCTGAATACATTCTAGTCATTATATGTTTACTATAATACTGTTGTCAAAGAGCTATAATTTGCTACAAGAAGAAATGAATTCAAAAATCAGGCATCATGTGAAATAAAGGGGAGGGAACAAGTATAATTGTTAGTTACCTCTTTATCAAGATATGACAATACCGATTCTGTCTCATTCAGAAGGGCAACACTGCATTTTCCCCTGTCGAAAGAGGGGAAAAAGTGAATAAATGTAGGATGACCACCTCATTCACAATGACGACATATGCAAACTTAATAATATTCAAAATATATTAAGAAATTAGATAACAGTTGGGAATATACAGATAAACACATAAACTCAGATGCACTTAACAATCCTGGAAGACATCACCATGTAAACTAAAGGGTAAAGTAATACATGTTAATCTCAGGACTAATGTATGAAAGAGCTCTAAAGACCAGTTAAAATTTAAACACAAAGAAGTACTATACAACAAGAAGCAAAATAAATAAAGATCCACAGATTCATGAACCTTGAAGTCTGGTGGTATTTACCTTTGATCATAGCCCTGGGGGTGAGTTTGAAAACAAATGTCTCTTTTTAAAAGTTTGTCCAGATTTCAGAACAATTAAGACTATCTAAAGGCATTTATTACAAGTGCATTTAAAATTATTCTCACCAGTCTAAAAAAATTGAGTATACATCCAAAGTTGATAGATAATTTGGACAGGGTTATCCCAGTTACAAGTACTGGCTGGGGAACACAAAATATTTTTAAATGTCATAATGTCGTTTGATTTTCTATACTAGTAATTATTTCCTCTATACACACACACACACACACACACACACACACACAGGAAAACCAAACATATCACATATACATTAAATAGGAAGCTTGAAGAGTTTGCTGTAGAATTATCAGAATGAGATACAATTCAAAGGAAAAAATAATCAAAAGTAAAATAAAATAACAAGAGTTAAGTGTTATCACAGAGGTTCAAATTACAGTTTTCTAAACATTTTACAACCAGCAGTTCTCAATTTCTAAAATTATCTCCCTTCCTAAAATCATTTTCTGGTATTCATCTTCGATCATTATCACGTCAAATAATTGCATGTGCTATTTCTATACTATCCTGCAAAATTATCTAATTTGGTTACCAGCGAATTGTAAGGTTTGTTTTTCTACTAAATTTTGTTTATTCATATTCTTGAAGTATAAAAATTAACATCACTACTTCTAGTCACATAACAACATTCAAAATCAACATTTACCTGACATGCACTTAGAAAAGACAGAATTATGAGCAGGGAAATTGCTGTGTTGCTATTAGCGCATCTACACCTGTCACAGAAGAACTTCTATGACCTGTGAATATGTGCTAACACATGCGGCACCCTTACGTAATAACTGGAGCTTCCATAAATAGTTCTCATTTACTTTTTTTCTGCCTCAATACTCTTGGTTCCTCTTCACATCATATAAATCTTTCACCTTTTTTTTTTTTTGCCTCAGTAACATCTGTAAAGCATTATTTCTAATTCTAAATACTTAATCACCTAGAAGAAATTGTCTTTGTAAACTTCTCTAAAGTTAGGTTTTGTTTTCTGTTTTTATGTGATTTTATTAAATGGCACTTTAATAGTTGAATTTTAAGGGTTAATGGATACTCAAAATTCAAACAAATAATATAGCACACTTAAAGGATCCTCCATACTGCCTGAAATGACAAAGGAATTTAAATTTAATCATTATTTTCATAATTACATTAAGACACAAAGAAACACTGATTACACTGTTTCAAAGGTACAACATGATTACAAAATTAACAGGATGCCTCAATCTGCAATACACATTATTTTTAAGATTATAGTTTTATTCCCTTCGATAGCTCAGCTGGTAGAGCAGAGGACTGTAGGAGTTAATCAAGAACATAGTTTTTATGTAAAGATAAAATAATAGATGACTTTACTTTTTAATTTTTCTTTGCTGCAACTAAGGGTACTTTCCCTCAAATTAAAAATGAAAACCCAGATTCCTCTTTCCCTAAGTGGCCTTAGATGTGATCTCTGAAAACAGTTCATTAGTTGATCCAGAAGACCCCACAGAATCATGAAAATCATGGATCCTGTGCTCACTGTGAGAACATGGGTGACACAACCAAGACCACCAAGGACATGCATGTCTGAGGAGCCAACAAGCATCTGAAGGATGACACTCCACAGAAGTGTGTCACTCTGATATGTCAATGGCGGAGTTGGTAGGTGGACCCAGGCCAAACAGTGGGACTGGATGCGGGTAAGTGGCCCAAAGACAGTGCTGAAGTTTTGCTGTACTTGCTTAAAAATGCAAAGAGTGATGCTGGATTCAAGAGTTTCGATGGAGATGATTCTCTGGTCTTTGAGCACATATAGGTGAACCAAAGCCCCAAGATGCAGTGAGGAACTCAGAGTTCACGGTTCAGCTGAACTTATCCATGAGCCTCCCAGGCACACTGAGATGACACTTAGGAGAAAGAGCTGACTGCTCCTAGACCAGAAATGGAGGCTGCACAGAAGAAAAAGAGATACCAGAAGAAACAAAAACTTATGATCCAGGAATAAAGTCAGCATAAAATAAATACAAATGAAAACGGGGGGTGGGGGGGAGTGGGATGAAAACCCAAAACTGGAAATTTAACAAATATGTATTGTACTATCATACTAAGAGTTATTGATTAATGCAGTTTTAAAAGAGTTATAGTATTTGTGATGCCAAACAAATCTAGTCTCATAGACAAAAACAGAAGTTGTAAGCTAAACTACTGGACCTCACATCAAATTCTGAATATATATAATCCAACTGATCACAAACAGTAATTCTGTCCTTTTCCACAATATTTTAATCCTTAAGGAATTACAAAACAAAACAAAACATATTAAAGCCCCTAACACAAAGGGTGGTCAATCTAGGTCCATAAACTACACAGGAACCTTCTCACAGATCATTAAAAACTTTAAAAAAAAGCCCCACGTTTCTGTCCATCTCCAAAAGGTAGACAGGTCAACCATGCTCCTGGAGGCTCTGCTCTCCCCTGCAGCCCCTCTCTGTTGGGGGGGGGGGGGACTGTGGGTCACATGGGTTAATGGGAGGAGGAACGGGGTATGCCTGTGCGAGAAAAGAGGTTATCACTCCCTCTGGTTTATTCCAAATCCAATCATTCCTCACCAGGAACAACTAAATTGCTAACTCAAAGGCAGATGTACACGAAGACAGAGGTGAAGCAAAAGAACTAAGGTCCAGGACAAATGAACATTCAGGATCCACCGGACACAGGGCTGAGAGAACAACTGTAGTGACAAACTGTCACAGAAATACACCCACAAGGTTTCCAGAGATGGGAACAGAATTCGCAGTTCAGAGAAGCCTTCAGTGTGAAGTAGGCACCTACCCCATTCCACAAGAAGAAGGCCACAGAAACAGGGGCAAGAAGCCACATGACCAGTCGGACCAACCATCCACCAGTGTCTATCCCAATAAAGAAATTTTTATATGGATATCGGCTGTGAGAAATGCTCCCAATGCCAGAGACTGAACTATAAATCAAAGAAGAAACAAAATGTGACAGAAACTGGGTCAGAGACGCCAACCAGTAAGAAAGAGGAAGCACCAAAAGAATCCAAACATGCACAAACTGGCTACCCGCAACGAAGATATACCTGGAAAACTAAGCACAGACCCCTGTGTCCCAGGTAAACATATACTCACCTGAAAAAAGGATATTGTTCCAGGTAAGAAAAGGAAGAATCCAGCGGGGCATGGTGGCGCATGCCTGTAAGCATCAGCCTATGGAGCGCAGCTGGAACTGGGGATCACAGTTCGAGTCCCACCTGGGGCAACATAGCGTGACCTAGTTCCCAAAAAAAATAGCTGGGTGCGGTGGTGCGCACCTATAATCCCAGCTACCTGGAAAGCTGAGGCTGGGGATTGCTTGAGTCTGTGGTACACCGGGCAACGTGAGCCTGCAGTTCCACAACCAAAAATGGCGAGACATAACCAAAAATGGCGAGACCTATTCTCAAAAAAGGAAAAAAAAAAAAAAGGAAGAATCCAATGGGCTGAAAACTGACCAACAACTGTAACAACTGGCAGTGAAAGAGGACACGGAGTGACCAGAATGAGGGACAAGGGGAAGGGGGAGGAACACCCAAAAGGAAAAGAAATGTAAACAAATCTTATATAATAATAAAAATTATTTTTAAAAAAGTTAAAAAAAACATACTATTTCAGAGACTTTCTGGGTTGCTGGAATAGAGACATGAATAAATAACACACAAAATAGCTGCCCATTTGAAGGGCTGGTTGGTGCTGATCAGTCAGGAATCAGCCATTTGCTTAACAAGAAGCCCTCAGTATAGCCCCAGTGCTCAAAGCCATATGTAAAAATGTGTACACAGTTTATATAATGCTTTTATCTTAAGGTGTCTCTTATTTATATAAATGAAAAATGAAGATGTTTAAATCAGCATCCGCTTCCCCACTACCTGAAAACTCTCCTTGTGGTTTGTATAACTGCAGCATGCAGAATGGCTCAGGACCACTGTGGCTACTTGGATAATTAGTGCCACATCTGACTTATAGGAAACCAGGCTTTTTAAACTCTCCTGTTCACTGAAAATCATCACATAGGCATTTTCCTCCGTGACCTTAACTTCTACCACAAACTCTAGACTGTGAACATTTTTTTATATATATAAGAAAACTTACTAGGTGGGCGCAGTGGTATGCGTCTGTAATCCCAGCTAATTGGAGGCTGAGCTAGGAATCACTTGAGTCTGTGAGTTCGAGACTACCTCAAGTAACACAGTGAGACCTAGTCTCTAAAAAATAAAAGAACAAAAAAAGAAAACTTGCTAGACTATAGGACTGAAAATTCAACAAATAAACAGCTTCATATGGCATTTAATCCACTGAGTACAATGAATAATCAAATGAGAAAAAATAAAGAAATTCAAAGATCCCAAATGTTTTCAGAAAATTATTTCTCAACAGTAACTCTGTAAGACAGGATAAAAGAAAAGATCCAAAATTATGAGGAGACATAGTTCTAAAAGTAAATAACCAGTCAACTGTGGAGAACATTTTCAGAAAAGAACTAAGTTTCTTTTTAATATTTTAGAAAACTAATCAAAAGAAAAAGGCAAAAACAGTAATTAGTGCCAAGGAAAACAAATTGCTGTACAAGAAAGACCACATTAAGAACATAAGCATGTAAATAAACTATAAGGCTCGTTGTTCAGCTAAATGAAAGTTGGAATATACGTATTAGAAAATAAAGATTAGGGCTGGGTGCAGTGGCCCAGTTCCTTAATCCCAGCCTTGGGAGGCCAAGACTAGGAATCCCTTGAGTCTTGGATTTGAGACTACCCCAGGCATCATAGCAAGACCTAGTCTCAAAAAAATAGCCGGGCATGGTAGTGTGCACCTGTAATCCCAGCTACCTGGGAGGCCGAGTATCACTTTGTAGTCCATGGGATCAGGACTATGCCAGGCAGCAAAGCGAGGAAGGGAGAGAGGGAGAGACAGGGAGGGAGGGAAGAAGGGAGGAATGGGTGGAGGGAAGGAGGGAGGGAGGGAGGGAGGGAGGAAGGAAGGAAGGAAGGAAGGAAGGAAGGAAGGAAGGAAGGAAGGAAGGAAGGAAGGAAGGAAGGAAGGAAGGAAGGAAGGAAGGAAGGAAGGAAGGAA